>JAQIVF010000012.1:0-64122 GCA_034698365.1 Steganacarus magnus
GTATTGCTGGCCACTGTTCGCAACTGTCGACTCGAATGCGATGATTTCTCTCTCTTTCCTTGTTTTGTTTTGATAAATTTCACCATTCGTCGCGTATAATAAGGCATTATCACTGATATTCTTGATAAGAAGTTGCAAATAAATTCAATTATCACTTTTACTCAACTGTTTTCTAGATTTTCATAAACTTTATCGTTACAATATTTTTTCAAGTTTTCTTTACAATTGTTTAAAAAAACGCTCATTATTATAACAATTGTTGCAGAATGCAAAACGTCAACAATTAAAAAGTTTAAAATTTGAAAAAAGTGTTTAAATTTGTTGAATAGTCAGATATCTTATATTCCACTTCATTTAATATTAATTTATGGTATAATGGGAAATCTTTGCGGATGTGGAGGTAATAAACAAAAAGAGGAAGAAGCGCAACAAGTAGAGCAAGAACAACAGGGATCGCAAGCAGGCGAAGGTTCACAACCGGGATCACAGGCGGGTTCACAAGTTGATGGCTCCAACACTGAGCCTTCGGGTACTGCTTCCAGTACGGCATCTGGTGCTGCATCTGGATCTAGTTCTGGTTCGAAAATAGAAGGATCTAAAACATCATCTGCCGCTGGATCTAAGTTAAGCGGATCCAAAATGAGCTCTGGATTGGGATCGTCTTTGTCTTCAAAGCCATCGAGTGGAATGGCATCATCGCTTTCAGGTCAATCATCTCAAGGCTCTCGATTATCAACGTCTGGTTCTAATTTTACGTCATCTTCGGGTTCCAATATTGCTTCCAGTTTATCGGCTTCAAAACCTGGTTCAGGGTTTAGATCGTCGCCATCAAAGTCAGGCTCGGCATTAAGTGCACGATCGGGCGCGGGATCATCTTTGAGCTCTTCTATTTCGCAACAGAAGTCTGCATCTGGTTCTACGCTTAACTCAACGATGTCGGGTTCGAGATCAGGATCCGCTATGAGTTCATCGATGTCGTCAGCGCCAGGCTCTGCAGTAAGTTCACGGTCTGCTATGGGATCAACTGCTGGCTCAACTAATTCACAACTGAAGTCTGGAACAGGTTCAACATTTCGTTCGACATCAGATTCAAAAGGTTAACACAGAAATATATTTAGAAATTGTTAAATCGAATAATTAAATGTAAGAATAAGCTAATAACCATCAATTAATTGTAGATTGTTTTTAATTGATATATATTGTATGCATAAAACTCAAATTATTGATTAAAAAAATTTGTTAGCTAACATTTTATGAGAAAAGTCAAGCATTTTTGTATTTGACTCTATGTCCGACTGTCTGCCTGTTAGTCAATTTGCTTTAAAAAAGTCTGACTTTCACTCTATGTATTAACCTAAAAGCTATAAACCGTTATACGGTATATGTATTTAAACTTTTAAAAAACTAGTTTAAGCCCATGCTACGCATGGATCTTCAGATGTAATCTTTTTATATCTACTAAATTATCACCACAGCTCTCAAACTATCTAATATACTCTCACGTTAATGAACAAATGAACACACAAATGTTATTTTGCCCCCTTTTTATGTTAGAAACAATCTATGTGTTTCATTTAAATCATTTATTTCATTAAATGTTTGATCAAACGCGCCGCTTTTTAGTTACATTTTTATTATTAATTTGTTAGCGCATTGAAAAACATTCAAATACATTTGAGTCACATTACAATGCTTTAAATGCCTTTATATTGCATATGTTGCTTAGCAACTGTTGTTCGAAAATCCGATCTTTTTAGATTAATAATTGAATAGGATAAGCTATAATCTATATAAATGTTTGGTTCTTGTTTACTCTTTCTTTTCAAATGTTTGAAAATTGGACATTTTATTTCTTTTAATTCGTTAGATATTGTGGAGACTTAAAAGGAGGAACTATTTATAATATATTTTAAATTATTAGAGACGAAATAATATTTTTTGAGAGATATGGAGACACACATGTCTCCTTACGGAGACAATTATTTACTTTTGAAGACTTTGGAGACAAATGGACACAATGTCTTCGAATATCGTTCTCTATTCATAATTAAGATTTCTTTTTATTAATCTTTTATTAACTCTGTAATTTTTTGCGATTGCAAAAACTGTTTTGAATTGAAATTGCATTTATTTAAAGCTTATAAAAAGGATTTAATAAAATGTTTAGGATGTTCTGGAGTGTGTGACCAACTGCACAGGTTTTGCCTGGACAATCCAGGAATTTAAAACTTTCGCCAAAAAAATAGTCCCATAAAAATGCATTTAAAAGCTTTGTCCTGGTTTTTTCTAGTATACCCTCTGTCCAGAAAACTTTCGAAAAAGTCCAGGAATTTACGTTAGACAGTTGGTCACACTACTCGTGGGCATTTTCGCAATTTTGAAACTCAGAAATATCATACTCTATAATAGTATGAATATGATATATTTTATGCAATTTAAATTTGCTAACAATTGTTTAAAATGCTTTTTCATTATTTTATGAAAGTTCGTTGTATTGTTGCAGAATGCGATAAAACAACAATAAAAATCAATTTTCAAATTAAAAAAATACGATTTAATTTATAGAAAATATTACATATATTACATACGTTATTCCCATTCATTATACAATATTAATTGGTGATATAATGGGAAATCTTTGCGGATGTGGAGGTAAGAAAAAAGAGGAAGAACAGCAAACACCACAGGCTGGTGAAGGTTCGCAACCGGCATCACAGGCAGGATCACAAGTTGATGGATCTAACGCTCAATCTTCAAACGCTGGATCGAAAATAGAAGGATCTCAAGCATCATCCGCTGCCGAATCTAAATTGAGCTCTGGAGCGACATCATCGTTGTACTCAAAACCATCGTCGCTTACATCTAAGAACTCTCAAGGCTCACGACTATCATCGACCGCTGCTTCATCTGGTATGCAATCAACTGCGGGCTCATCTGATTCAGCACTTCGTTCAAGTTTATCTTCAAAACAAAGCTCAGTATTTAGCACACGATCGGGCGGTGCATCAGCTTTAGGGTCATCTTTATCCTCAAATACTTCTCGCAGCACTAACTAGTATATGATATGTAACGAATGAGTTCGATAATATAAATTGGATTAATTGTAATTAATATTCATATTTAAAAAATATTAAATATCAGCAAATTTACAATTTGCTTTATGTTCAATTTTTTCCGAATATATATATATAAGTTTAAAGCAATGAAAATTAATTAAAAAATCTTAAATTTGATAATTATTTGTTCTCAAAGTGAAGGTTCTGTTTTACAGGTGCACAT
Organism: Steganacarus magnus; assembly: GCA_034698365.1. Taxonomy (NCBI): domain Eukaryota; kingdom Metazoa; phylum Arthropoda; class Arachnida; order Sarcoptiformes; family Steganacaridae; genus Steganacarus; species Steganacarus magnus. The sequence goes on from JAQIVF010000012.1 coordinate 3,280, forward strand.
CATTAGACTAATTAACTTAGTTTATTGAACGTTTCTTACATTACATTCTTCTTTGTTATTTAAAATACAATGTATTAAAAACATCGCATTGCAAATACTGAGTAAAAAATATTCATATTATGCTTTGAAAAAAATTCTAGTGAATGAAATATTGGCGAATGAAAGAAATATCATCAATTTAATAAAAGGTGGTAATCCATCAATTTTTTCAAAAAACAATTTGAAAGAACCGCTTGAGGTTAAAGCATGCGTTAAATAATTACAGTAACATTTTGAAAAATATGCAACAGTACTATAGATAATTCTTAAATGACAGTTTTCCTATGCACATATTTTTCACTCACGACTAGACTCACAACTGTCAGCGTAAAAACTGAAGTGACATGTCATTAAGCAGTGAATCGCGCAAATTCTTCCCAAAAAAATATTACTATTCTTTTGTATTTCTTTTTCACTTTCGAAAATAAGCACACATTTTAGAAGTGTGATAAAGATTAGAAAAATATTTAACGCATTACAGCAGTAAGTAAATCGCGGAGACTTTAGTTGTGCATAAATTTTTGGTTGAAATACAATTCTTAGATAAGAATGAATACAAGCACTTTTACAGTATCGCAGTAAAATAAAACTTTATTGCTGTGCAAAACAGTTTTCTTAATATTTAATTTTCTTAAAAGTATAATAAATGCACTCAAATGCTCAGAAATCTTTATCTAAATATTTTTTTCTCTATTTCATTCTCGCAGTGTAATAGTGTACTGGCAAATATGTTACGTTTCATTTCTCGTACGTCAAGTGGTATTTAATATTTGGATAGTACTTAAACTTTAGAAAAAAAGTTTTAACCAGTCTTTTACATTAATTTTTACTTTTTGAATAAAACATTAAGTACAGGTTTATTTCTCGGCACTGCAAGAATGCAGACTTTTTTCAACAAACGAAAGCTTTGTTTAAATTAGCTGACGGAATATATTTATGCTTGGAATATATTATTTTTATATACCGAATATCATGTGTTTTGGTGAAAAATGAATTCGACGGCATTTAACTGTTGATTAAAAACGTTTTGTTTAAAATTGTTTAAAAAAACAAGAAATAAAACGCCAAGAAGCTTACGAAGAGAAAGAATTTCATTTTTTCGTGATGCAAAATTGCCAAGAATTAGGGGAAAACTTGTGGTAGACTTTATGTAAGGTTTAAAAAAGAGAGAGACTTTTTCGCCCTTTTGCACAAAATGGTTCGCAGTGGGAGTTCAAAATACTTAACAATCCCCCCAATTGAGATAAAATTTTAGCGTTGATCGGGAAAGCGAAAGAGGCATCGACGGGAAAGCGAAAAGTCTAGTATTTGTTCAAAAGCAAACAGAGAGAGACATAACGTTAACTGATAGCGATATTACAGTGCATTAATGTTTAGTCGCAATCGTTGTGCAGTTTCTCTCTCTCTCTCTCGCTTTGACCAACAAATGCTTATAAACTTTTTATTATGTGCAGATGTTTAATATGAATATAAATGACATTTATGCCATATTTTATTACATGTACTGTACTGCACAATAATAGCTATAATGATGATGATTGGTGGGACACAACTCAAAATTAGCTCAATAATATCTAATTAAGGCAATTCGAGTTCATTTCTCCCTTTCCATAAGAAACTCGCTTTTTGTGGCATTAGTTTTTCTGACGAAAACAAAACTTTTCATGCATAGACACGCTTGTGCTTCGTTTCACTTCCATGAGTTACTGTCTATTCACTTAAACAGTATTGTGATTGTGATTACGAAATAGCAGTCACCTATTAGACGATAATAGTCAAAGCGAGTGATAACAGTGACACACGAAATGACTGTCTATTCACAAATGGATGTCGAAAGTGATGATTGTGAACATTCAAGTGACAATTGTGAAAATGATGACCAGTTTCGTTCGAAGATCAAAGAATTTAGAGGTGAGTGATGTAGATGTTGGTGTTTGTTATGTGTTGTGTTGTGTCGAGAAAAGTTTTTTTCATTCGTTCATATAAGTTAAGTCTTACTTAAAAGTGCTTTTTTTTAATTCCCTATCTTATACTGTAATATAATAAGATATCTGTGAGTAAACTTATCTGTGTGTAAACTAACTTTATTTGTATTTAAATTTTTGCCGAGTAGAGTATAATTTAAATAACACTTACATACACGTACAGGCCATTAATTTTCTTTATACTGTAAGTTAGTTTTATTCAACATTCATGAAACAAAAATTATCTAAAGTATGATTGCGTTTCTACAATAATTTACCGTTCAGAGAGTAAGTAGACAGTGCTTCGCAAAGAATATTAATGTACGGTCAATTAATAAAACTTGTTGTGAATAAAATATGGTTATATAATTTTTTTTACTGAGAAAAATTTTCTCAAACTTTAAAATTAGCTGGAAATTAAAACATGGCTATAAAGCTGTTAAAAATATTAACGTTTAAAAAAGAGTTTTACAAAATTTTAATTAGATTTTGCAAACAAACCAGAAATAAATAATTAATGAAAACTTTTCTCATTAACGTTTTAGTAAACTTTTGCGATAAAACTATTAATTATAAGCCATTTTTCACTTATATATTTTATTCATGCTATTAACTTAGATAAACAAAAAGTTTATAAGGATTTATGTTTTACTGTTGCCATTGGTATAAATATAGAAAATTGAATATATTTTGTTTATTTCGCTAAAAACTATAAACTTTTGAATTCAGCAAATAATATCACTGGAATTAATCGGTTTTCTATTTTTATTTACACGTTAGTTTTAATAATAGTTGTGGCAACGCATACAGTTTTGTATAAACGTTTTGATTTGCATCGATAGCTGCGAGATATTTGTGTTTTGAAAAGCACTTCTCGAATAAATCGTCTGTACAGTCGATGTACATGTGATTTATTGAGAAACATGAACTTTCAAATTAATTTTCGGTTTGTTCATTAAAAATCCATTAGTTTATTGTTTGAGAGCAAGATTGAGATATAACGTGCCAGAATTTTTTTTATTTTCTAAGTTTTCTAAATTAGTTTACAAATAAGTTTTTGTCTCCTAAACAATGGAAATAGTAATTTTTTTCTATGATCTATAATTTTCTAAATTAATGCTTACACTGCGAAAAATTTCAAAAGAAAAACAGAGAAAATGCTACGACAGCTAAAGAAAAAAAACTATTACAGTGATTCTAAAACTTTTTTGTTTAATGTTACAAATAACTGCCAGAAACAACATTGAGGTACACATTAAATCATAAAATTTATTCCGCTCAACTTTATTTTTTGATTTTCTTTTATTTTTATGCTTAACCTATTTTGGTCTTTAAATATATAAATTAAATATATATATTTTTATTTTTTCTATGAAATGAATGTGTACGGAAGACAATTTGAGAATAGATGCACTGAATTAAATTGAATCTTATGTTTTTTAAAGAATGGCTTACTTTAGCTTCACATAGTTTTAATTTAATTGATTTTATTTTTTATTCAACACTATAAACATTATTGTATTTTTTTTGTTTTTCATTGTTAATTTTTAATTTAACAATTTCATGGAAATGATTTATTTCAAAATTTCAAAACATTATAACACACCACGAATTAAATTAACATTATTAGCCTCGTTTAAATTATTTAATAATATAATTGAAGATTTAAAAAAATTATAATTATTTTTAATGTGGCATATATAATATATAATAAATAATAATAAATTTAATTTATAATCTTAATACTGCCAATTTGAAATCAAACATTATGTAACTATTGTACCAAAAAGAATTTCTCGTAACCTCAGCACACGCTAATTGCCATAAATTATTTTCTAGATTGAATAACGTTAATAATGCTTTTTTAAATACGGCAATCAAAACACCTAAATAATTATTAGACGCACACATATACAGTATATCAGTGCGAGATATATGTAGTGAGATCTTAATTGGGTTGAATTGTTTGCATTGCATAACACTTTTCAAGGATTTTAAGGCATAACTCTGTCTACGCTTTAATGGTAGTACTGAATTCTTAGAAGTTTTTTTTATGGAATTATAAACTTTTTTTAGAAAAAAAAGTTTATTAGAGAAATTTATTGTTTGCTTTGAGCGCTACATTAATTGAGTGGAAGTAAATGATAACATCTAATTTTGTTATCAATACTTTTCATTCAGTTCTAACTATATCACAACTAAACCTCTACTTTTCGACGTTAAAAACTTTTCATGCTTTAAAAATAACACATGACGTGTTTTTGGTTTATTAGTAAATTATAAAGGAAAACATTGCACCGCATTTGCATTCAAATTCACTCACTTTCTCTCTCTTTTCTGTTGAACGTAAAGTCTTGATTGAATGGTTTAGAGGGAATAAGAGCTAGAAATAGAAAGATGTAAAACAGTAGTGTAGCTGTGACTTCAAGTTACGCTCGTTTTGTTAGCTCTATTTAACATCACATGTGTGTGTGCAACACATTCCTCATCTCCCAGAGACTCTCGCGCTTCCCTCAGATTAACCAAAGCGAAAGCGAGCAGTCTTTAGCGAGTTATACAACTGTTATACGGCTCAATATTTTATTAAACTGTCTTCCATTAGAGTATCATTACTGTCTGATCGGTGCAACTGTTTCAGCTCTGTTTTCCTCTGTCGTCAGTGTCTTAGTGATGCACATTTCACTGCAGTGTCATTTCTTCTAATTTTTTCTATTAGATTTATTTTCTTCGCTTTACATTCCATATCAATTATATTTACTTATTACTGCGTTTCTTATACTGTGTGTTGGTTTCATTCTAACCTGAAATCGTATTTTAATCATAAAGTAAATTTGCCATCAATTGATATATGATGTTTGTTTGAATTGTATGCCACAAGTCATGAGTAAACATCCATTAACATCATTGACATCAAGCCTTGATTATTCTAGAAATAAGTCTTATAAGTACAAACCAGTGGCTTCTTATCAGACCGATAAGTGTTTGCAGTTTCGAAAGCCAACGTTTCACTCAAACCGAAAAAGTGATTTTAGCACTACTTTGCCATCGAAAAATTTTCTCATTAGACAGACATCGGTTAATGAATCACTGCAGCAGTGTTACCCATTAAATAAGCCATCGTTATGGAGTCAAACATTTCCACCAAAAAAGTTCAAATCTAGACTAAATAAGAGTCTATTTAATGATGATCGTGTCGATACTTCGGCAGTTAGTAATTATTACGGAATTTCAGAGGATCCTTATTGTAAGCTAATTAATATTATTCTTTTATGTTAATTATTTCTAAGTAGAAAACAATAAGCGGTGTCATAAATATTTGAAGTGTTATTATTGTTTGCGAAGAGATAATGAAATAAGTTATGAAAATTTTTATTATTGCCGGTAAATACAATGCACTGATAATAATCAAACGCAATTGCAATGGTACTCAAAATATACACTTAACTAGTAAACTTGATGTCGTAGATTGTCTCGAGACCTATGTGCAAACTAAGAACTTAAATATTTTATCGCTAGCACCTAATTTAATGTATAAGATGTCTCAAAAGCTGGAGTCAAATATAAATAGTTTTGAAATTTTAAAATTCATCTAAAAGCCCAGAAAAATTTACTGGGGTTTTTCATTATGAATTATGTTTTTAAAAACTTCAAATATTTATACACATTGATATTAAAATAAATTAATTTATATGAATGAAGGATTTTATATAATATTTACAAAAAATACAACAGTTATTTGATTTAAATCATCGTATCATTAATTACATAACTAATTTGGCTTCCATTCAGAATCTAATCAACATTATTTTTTTTATACTTCAAAATTTTTAGTTTAAACTGCCTCTTCATTTTCGCAGATTTTTTTTTGTTGGTATCTTATTTGAATTAAGATTGCATTTGCGTATGAGACTGAAAAGACTATTTTTTAGAATTAAGTTTTTTAATGTCTTTATTTGCAATTACGATGCTATAAATAATGTACTTTTAAAACGTACTTATACTGTATCATTAAATTATGATTTAAATAACTAATGAAAACGATACAATGATGCTTAAAGCCACAGGCTATTTGCTATTTTAACTTTTTTTTCATAAACAGAATTTTGCTTGCATGGCATGTCAGTTAAAAAAACGAACAAAATTTTTTTTTGGTCTTTCTTTTAAAGAATATGCATTTTCTATCATTTCAATGTTGTCAATTCGTAAAAGTATATTTATCAGACATTGGAAAATATTTTGTTACGCTTATGTAAAACTTAAATTTACTAGAAATTGTCATTGACAGCCAGTAATATATACTGTATATACAGTATATTAGAATAACGAATCAATATTTAAAATATGGAATATTTTAGTTGAAACTATGTTAAAAATCTGATTTATTGGGTCAATTTATAAAATGCACAAATTTTAAATTAAATTTACGAATACATTTTTTTCTAAGTAAGACTTCTAGTTAGTTAGATATCTATATGTTTTTACCATTTATTTCGTAACGTTTGATCGCTACGAATGATTGCTAAATTTATTCGCGCAAAAAGCAAAACATTGCTTATTGCTTAAAATTTGAAATTAGTTGCCTACGCATATCAGTTCATAATTTGGCTTTATTTCTAGTATTTTTTTATATTTTTGCATTTTGTTTTTTGATAAGATTATTTTAGACATATTAAATTAGGTCTCATTATGTTTCGCTTTCGTTTAAATTTCATCAATTTTCTTCACTCATAAAATTTTGTAAATAATATTTAAATTTATTTCGGCAACTCGTGTGATAAACACATTTATTAGTGTTATTAAATTCAGAGTTTGATATTAACATAATAATCTTAATCTTATTATAAATTCATTTTAAATCGGACTGTTAGCACTAAAAAGTTGCTAAGTAACACTTATTGCAATATAAAGAACACTGTGACTGTAAATTAGTGTGTCGTCACAGCACATTGCTTAGTGTTGTGCTTTAAAGAAGCAATTTATTGTATGCTTATAAATGTTTAGCGTATAAAATATAAATTAGAGTTGAGAAACATTGCAAAGCTAGGGTTAGAAGTTAGAAATTTTTGTATTATACGGCTTAATTTTATTATTTATAGTTTTTAATGTCTAAAATTTAAAAGTTTGCGAAGCAAACAGGATAATCGTAGTTTAATCCTAAAAAAACTTTACATTTGTAATAATCAAATTAAATAAAATTAATTGCCAAAAAATACCTAACATGTTAAATTTAATTTCGAAATTGCTTTGATTATTTCTAAAATTTCAATTTCAAGATAAAATCTAATAATTACATGTAAGAATATTCGAAATAATCTGCAAAGCCTGAACTTTCTCGGACTAAAAATTGACAAAAAAGCGGGCGGATTATCGGAATAAAGTTTAAAAAATCGGACTAAAAAGTCGGAACTACAAAATAGTGGATATTTTTGTTAAAATCTTTTTATTAATTAAAAAATAAGTTAAATTTTTTGGTAAACTTTAAAGTCATACTAAAATTATTTTTCAATTTTTTTGAAATAATTTAAAAATTTTGAAAACTAAGCGGATTTAAACGATAATATTTAGGAAAGTGTGAAAATCGAAAAATCCGCTAAAAAAGTCGGATTTATGCAAAAATGCTTTAAAATCGGATTTATCGGACTAACAAAATATGTTAGTTTTATCATTTATTTTATATTAAGAAAAAATAACGTTTATCCGCTTAATTACTATTATAAATAAAAAGGCGAATTATCCGAGAATGTTCAGGCTTTGATAATCTGTGTGTTATTTTAGGTTAATAATCTGTTACATTGCAAATATTAAAAAAATCGTTTCTATTAAAACATTTTAGAAACAGATAAGAAACATTCGCAAATGCATTGGCAAATTAATTGGTTACCATAGAATTATGTGAAGCAGATTTATTTTTAAACAAAATTAAAACGTTCATATGTTCGTATTGAGATTTTGTGGATTAATAATTTAACTAAAATTGATTATTATTGGTCTCTTGCTCACTAGGTTCGCTCTCTCCCCTTTATTATCAAAAAGAAAAATCCCTTTATCATCATAACGAAAATTCTCTTTACTATCATAAGAGTGTCTACACACGGAGAATCCCAAATCCATATAAATCCATATGATTTTTTCTAAGTCATATAAAAAATTTAGTTATAAAAGACTCTTTCAATATGTAAAATTGCAATAAAGTTTTAATTTTTATAATATTAATTCAACTCTTTTAGGATGTGTACCTTATTGTATAATAATATTTTAAATTTAGGTTAAATGAGTCCATTATTGTAGAAGTACAGTATAATCTACTAAACATGCTTATCTGTAGACTTATGCGTTAGTTATAACTAGGGATAGGAATATCCAGAACTAAAAACATGTAAAACCGGAGGAAACAAGAGTTTAAAAAATGGAGTGAAACCGGGAATAGTACGGGGAAAAAATTATAATTGGTACAATCTTGAATAATTAAAAAGATCTAGACTTAAACTAAACAAATGTGATATTTTAGACATTTCTTAAGTTTAGTATTCACTCTCTTTTATAATTGAAATTCTTATAAACCAACTTATATCGAAGTATTTTAACATTATTTAATATTTAAATTGAATTTAATTTCAATTTATTCAACAATTGAACCATTCTTTTAGATGAAAATAATGTTTTTCTCTCTCGATAAAATGTATAGAAAAACAACTGTATTTTTCAGGAAATTCCTATCCCTAGTTCTAACTTACATATTTTACAACAACAGGCACAATAACAACGATAACAAACATTTTTGTTTGAAAGCCACGAACAATGTCTGGAATTGATCATTCAGAACATACACAAAAAGTCTTAAATAGTAAAATTTAATAATAAAGTTCTTGAGAAAAATATGAGCCCATTGTTAAACTTAAACGTTAGTTGAGATTAATGCGTAAAATTCATTGAAATTTGAATATACTGTAAAAGTGCGATATTATCGGAGTACAAACTGTAGTGATTCACAAATTTAATATAATTATAGATTAATCAATTTTAATCAAAACTTGTATTGTCTTCCTTATCAAAAACAAATTCTTTTTTACAATTTCATAGATATTAATAACGATGTAAATAAAATTTTAAATATATAATTAATTTTAAAAATATTATGAAAAATAGGTTTTCAAATTTGTTTATGTAATAGTGATTTTTAAATTCCATTTACAGTATTTTGTTTGTAAATATTTACGTGAATATTGCTACGAATAAATAAGTTATTGCTATTTATATTCATTTTACTATTCTTTTGGTTAAATCAGGTTTAACACAGAGGACGCAAGAAATACATTTAATATTTTTAAGTTTAAACATAAAAAGTTTTGTGTTTCAGTTAATAGTAAATGCTTAGTGATAATAAACATGAAAATACAGGCTTATTGGTGAAGTAACTGCAGTTGTGGTATGAAATCTTATGACCCTTAGAGTAACCGCTATTAGTTTACGGTTAATATGAAATTCAATCACATCGAACTATTTATATCATTTTGTGTGGAAAATATGTCAATTTTAATAGCTTTTCAAGAAGAAATTGCCATGAAATTTAACCATTTTAGTTTAAAATATTAAATTTAAACAGATAATTTCTGATAGTGTGGAGTATTTTAAAAAATCAAAATTTTTCATAGATATGCCTGAAAATTTTTTTAAATTTATAATCATTTATTAATAACTAATATAAAATTCGGATAAAAGTGAAATATAAAATAATGTATTCTGTAATCAGCTCTAACTAATTAAACAAACTTTAATAAAACAAACATTTAACAAATTCAACTTTTCTTTACATTTTGTCTTTTTTATAGTGCAATGTTATGATATTGCTAACCTATAATTAGATCTTTCGAGTGAAACTGCGTCGCATTGGATTAATGACTATCCATTAAAGAGCTAAAAACAGCATCTGCTTATCTTATATTTTTATTTAGTTTCTTAAGCACAGTGCGTTGTATGACTATTCTTATCGCTTGCTGTATACTCTAAGAGCGACATTGCTTCGTATTAACGAATCTTAAGTTTTTACCAACAGAAAAGAGAAAATCAAACATATGATATGGGACTTTTCTCTATCTAATTTATAATTATTTTACCTGCTATAATATTTTATAAAATATCTAAAATATTATGATTTTGCATTTCGTTCCCTACACTCCCCTCTCCTAGTATATTCAATTTTGTAAACTATAGTCCATAGTAGAGGTTGAAAACGGGTCCCGTGGGAAGCGGGAGGGAGTGGGATTAAATACAAAACACGCGGGATGGGAGAGAATGGGAATAGACTAAAAATTTTCGGGAAAGGCGGGATTCCCGAAAATTCCCACGAAGTTGAAAAATCTCGCATTTAAACAATATTGAAAAAATAGTCGTTTAATTCTGATGAGTTTTCATTACACCACAAAAAATTTGACGTTTATTAAAAATAATTTATTCAAAATAACTATATTTGTTTCAATGAACATACCACGTAAGATATACTTATAACTTAAGTTAGATTTTTCTAAAGAATTTTATTAATATTTATAATTCTCATTGAAATTTGTATGTAAATATAGCATTTTGCGGGAATTGCGGGCGGGAGCGGCGGGAAAGGTAATTTTGCCTCTGTGGGAGGGACCCACGGGAAATGAAAATTTTTACTGTGGGCGGGAATGGGAGTGTAAATATGAGTATTTTTCAACCTCTAGTCCATAGACTGTTTTAAATAATCCAAAGATTTTAAATTGTATCTTAATACTGTAAGTTCATATCTTCAATTAAAATCTTTTTAAATCTTTTTCGGTAATAATTTATCATCAATCATCAGATTTTGGATTCTAGTCTAAATTTATGCATTTATTATGTTTGATTATCATAAAACCCAATTCCTAGCAATATATCAAATTGAAAATTTTAAAATAAGTTACGCACTAATGTATATGCAACCATGAAATACTTTATATTTTCAGTATGATTATTAAAATTAAGATAGCATTTAATTTCTTGATATAAATGTTTACAATGATTATATAACTTACACGCTTGTAACACATTATGTAAATCTTTCAATGAGTTTTAAATAACAATCTATTAATAGTAAAATTCAAGAGTTAATTGCTGCCACTTAAACAGTTAAGAGTTGTTTCAACACTTTAGTTCAGATTCAAATAGCGATTAAATATTTTCATTTCATTTTATTTCATTCGAATAATTTCTTATTTTTGATTTCTATTAAATTTAAAATTATAAGTTTTAATAAAACTGTAAATTTAGACAATTAGTCTGAATAAAAGTATCTATTATTTTTGAAGGTAATTATAGTTTTTGATGTTTGTATTGAATAAAATTAAATTACCATTGAATTGACGCGAGCGTTAAGTGAACATTATAGACTCAACAGAGGTTACAATCAAATGAATTAAGTTAACCTTAACATCTACTTAAAATTTAGTCATATTATAGCTATGACAAGGTTAAAATCTTATATAAAAAACAGATAAAAATCTATTTTGAATGCGCACATAACCGCTATTTAACCCTAATTCTAGTAATAAAACAAACTTTTACTTTATTGAACAATGACTGACTCCCGACTGCCAATTAGGTTTGTAGTGTTTGTAGTTTTCTGGATATATATACTCAATTTGACAGTTTCCTCATACACTAGTTTTTTTTGTTGAAAAACTCTATTGCCATTTATTTTGATAATATCTTATTTTTTATTCTCACATCGATTAATCTTCTCATCAGTGCAAAAACATTCGTTGAAGTCTAATAGTTAAGAAAATTTGGACTGTAAAACGAATTATGCAATTCACATAATTATTGGCTCAAAGATTTTATTTATTAAGTTTTTTGTTTAACATTTTTCCAGATTATTTTTACGCGAAAAAAAAAATCTATGATGAAATTTTTCTTTTAAATTGGCAGCGCATTTAAATAATGTGCAATAATACAATACAATAAGTTAATAATAATAATAGTCTGATGTCTGAAATCTATGCAAAAGCATTTTGAAAAGTGAAAAATAATGACAAAGTATTATTCTATTTTGTCATTGAAGCTTATATATATAAATATATATATATGAATTCAATTAAATATGACCTTAAATAAAATAAAAAATACTTGCGTAGCTAACTATTTAATGGTTTAGTACAGTATAACTTCCTTATAAATGCAATAATAAATTTTAATAGCATTTTAATCTGCACTGAAATTCCTACACTAAAACTTCACAGACTTCAAACAAATTTACATCATTTGAAACAAAAATGACTGTTTATCAAACTGATATGTCACGATTTTTTTTATTATTTCATACGTTTTAAACATATAGTTGGCATACTTTCGTCTATCAATTAGGAGTTTTTGTAGAATTCACTGTTCTCTGAATTCAATAAACAATGTTAAATTGAAAATCAAGTTTTAGAGAGCTCTTAGATTTGATAATGCCTAACGTTTAAATCATTTAAAGGTTTTCTTCAGTTGATTAGATTAATTTGATTGAATTTAAATGAAATTCAAAAGTCAAATGGGAACATATATGTGTCATTCGTTTGTTTCCAGTGTATTATATTTTATGTCTGCGATAATTGGATAATCATTGTATAACTTGATTAAGTACTGTACTAAAAATTTCATAACAATTATTATCCCATGTACGCTTCTCTCTCTCTCTCTCAAATAATAAAATTAAAACTAAATTATCTCGAATGCTAATTATAGGTTTTTTATTTACTTTCTTGAGATAAATAATTATCACTAGAATGTAAACGAAATTTTCACATATCAGTCATAAGATTTTAGATGTTTTTTTAAAACAAAGAGAGGCTACAAGTTTAAAACACTGTATTTAATTAGATTTTTTTAAATACAATATATCAAATCGTAAATTGCGTGTGAGATACGTGTAGATAAATTCATTAAATATTTTTTTCCAAGTTAGTAATCAATTTTGTAATAACATTTATCGAAATATTCCGTTACTAATAATTAAGAATTAAAAAAAGAGAGTTTTCAATGCAAAATAATTATGACAAATAACTCGATTGATTTTATTCAATAATGAAAAATTTGGTTCACTCATTCTCATCAAATTAATTATTTTATTAAACAAAAAGTTAATTAAGAAAATTAAAGTTTAATGCGAAAAGTAATCTCTTTTAGTACTTTTCTCAAAGAGAGATAAGAAAAAGTTTTCGTGTGTGTTGTGATGACATCAGTTGTTTGATTATTTTTTCTTAATTTTTTTAAATACCGGTTTGAGGATCAAGTAAAAGAGAAAAAAAAATCTTTTTTGTGATGCTTATAATGATTCCAATGAACTGTCATTTAATACGAAAATCAATTATTTATAGTCGAAAAAGACTTAAGCGAGAGCCCGTCAACACAACGCAGCGAACTCTAACTCTAAGCAAAAACGCATCAGTAAAGGGTGCGGTAAAACTAAACTAAACATTTTCGTTATATCGTGTGTGTGTGTGTGTGCTATCGTTATATCGCTGCTCGTGTTTATTATTATTGTTGACTATTCGTACTCAGTATTATAGTCTACTTATCAACAATGCGTGCGCTAGAGATGTACCCGAAAGCATAGGCTGACGTGAAAATATAAATGATCAATGAATGCATTAAAAAACCAACAATTTTGTTGCTGCTCTCCCAGTCTCTCTCAATGCAGCTCACAAATGCTTTGTTTTTCAATAGTTGTTACGCAGCGTTAAACGAAACCACAACCTCAACAACAATAATAATAATGTTCATAGAAAAAATCATTTTATTTTGCTAAAATAATGTCTTAAAACACGAGTGACAATGGATTATCATAGTATCGGTTTGTTTATTATCTGTTTATTACGGTTAAAGCGTTATTTTTACGCACATTTTATGCATATTTTAATATCATTTAAATGATAAACAAAACAGATTTTTTTTCGGGAGAGAAGTGTAAAAAAAATGATTATTTTAAACATGATATGATATCGCGTATCAGCTAAAAATGTTTACTTATAATCAAGTATTTACGTGTAAAGCATATTAAAAATTTGTTTGATTATGGATAGAAAAAACCTTACCATTTACTCGTTTTCGTTTTGAAAACAATTTTTCTTTCACTCAAATCTCTCGTGTCAAATGAATTAATTTATTGTGTCTTTATTTTTTTTCTGTTGCATATGTGTCAATCCGCAGATGAAAGAGAAGACGTACAGAAGAAGACATTCACAAAATGGATTAACTCGCAATTAGTTAAAGTAAGAACTTTTAGCTTTTAAAACAAACTTTTCTCTGTCGAGTGAGTGCAAACTTTTTGTTTTGTTTTGTCAACTTTTAATCGTATACTGTATGTATAACACGTCCGTAAGTAATAGTTTGGACAAATGCCAATTAACTTAAAGGCAATTTATATATAAATATATCGGCAAAACGAAGTTTCCAGTATAATAACGACAACTTAACATACATCGCGCTCAATGTTTATGTATAAGTGTTACCATATATATACGTATGTGTGTGTTGTGTTGTGGTGTGTGTGACTCTGAAAATTTCAAAATTTCTCCTGTTTTTCAAATATAAGCAATTCATTCGCAATTTCACTGCTGGTTTTTGTTTTAGTAACACTTTTCTATTACACAGAGAGGGCATCCATTAATTAACGACCTCTTTCTCGATTTTCGCGACGGAACTAAATTAATATCGTTACTGGAGATACTATGCAACTGCGATATTGTGAGTACAATTGCGCTCTTAGTTTCAATTCACACTCTTAGAGGTTTAGATTATTTATTTTTAAAAGGCAAAACCATATCATAAATATTTGTTTAATATTTCAATGGCATTCGCCACTTATTGGCGTTCTAAGACATTATTATTATTCACTAGTAGTTTATTATTATTTTTAGTTTTACAATTTAAGTAAATCATTAAAATTTATTTAAAACTTTATTGATTAATAATATTGAAATTGAATAATAATTATAAATTGGTGCACAGAAACGCGAAAAGGGTCGCCTTAAGGTTCATCACCTCAATAACATCGCTCGTGCCTTACAAGTGCTCGAAGAAAACAATGTATGAATTTTAATTTTCTCACTATTATTATTATTTATCATTCTATTATTTTTCGTCTATTGCTCACATATTGTTGATGTTTAGCCTCATTTATCAATTGACGGCTACCAACACATAGTTACTAATGGAAATAATGCAGTGATAACGCATTTTAAGAAATAGTGAGCGTAATAAGTCAGATATTGATAAACATATTTTTTTCTGCTGTCACTCGCTATTATCTCAATGCTGTTATATATTTGACTTTGACAACAAAATAACTGAATTATCTATTTTTTTCTTTCTCTCTATTTGCCGATACGTTGTGTCTGAATGATAGGTTAAATTAGTTAACATAAGCACAAACGATATCGTTGATGGAAATCCAAAATTGACTCTGGGATTAGTTTGGAGCATTATATTGCACTGGCAGGTAATACTACACTCGCTCTCGTTTTATTTTTATTTATTAGTTTGTTTTTAAAACGCGTGTACGATTGTGATGAATAATTGCTTGTCTACGTTAGGTTCACGGAATATTAAGAACAGCGGCGCAAGATATGCAGCAGACAAATCTTGAGAAAACATTACTGACGTGGTGTAGAGACGCCACTAATGGGTAACAGTGCTGTTTCATCAATTTTTTCTAACACTTAGATAAAACTCTTAGCGCTACTGTTTTTTTCCGTGAATAATTAATGTCTACTTTTTTTCAATATGATTATTTTTAAACATTTAGCTATGCAAGTGTAGATATTACTAATTTTACAACGAGTTGGAGCGATGGATTGGCTTTTAACGCACTTTTACATCGTTTCAGGTCTATTATTAATAATAATATTTTCAATGAGCTAATTTTAATTTAAACGATATTTTAGGCCACATCTGTTTGATTTCAAAGCATTATTGCAGAAAGATCCCAACACACGGTTAGCACACGCATTTGAATTGGCATATCGTCACTTAAATATCGATAAACTTTTAGATCCAGAAGGTTGTTTGATAAGCAAACTTATTCATTAATAAATTATTGCAATTTTTTGAAATCTAGATATCAATACAAGCAGACCAGACAAGAAATCCGTAATGATGTACGTAATGTGCTATTTTCAAGTTCTACAGCACGAAGATATAGGAGAATTGCGCGATAAAGAAGCGAATGCCGCTGAGGTAAGCTATACTGCTGTTTATTCAATTGAAATATCGCTTTTAGTTATTCATTTTTAAATGTTTAGCATTCAGCCATTTCTCAAGAAAAGATAACTGATTACCAGACAAATTTAGAAGATATATTGACGTGGATGTTGGGCGCCGAAGAGCAGCTAAACAGTTGTGATTTACTTCAAAATAAAAATGTGGAAGACGTTAAACAGCTTTTTCACGTTCACGAAGAGTTTATGATAGAACTCGCCGAATATCAGCAAAAAATCGAGGATATGTTCAACGAAGGGCAAGAGCTTATTTCGTCAAATATTTGTGATTCGGACGAAAAGGACGAAATAACTTTGCAAATGGAACTGTTGAACAGTCAATGGGAACAATTGCGGCTCAAAGCGATGGATAGACAGGCACAGCTTCACGAAGCGCTAATGAATTTGCAGCAAAAACAATTGGACGGTTTGCGTGTGTGGTTAACAGCAGCTGAGGATAAAATAAGTAATTTTTCGGATATTGGCCATGATTTAGAAACAGTGAAAGAGCAGCACAGGGCACACAAATTGCTTCAACGACAAGTGGCTGAGCAGCAGGAAGTAGTAAATTCGTTATCAAATATGGTTGTGATCGTTGATGATAAAAACGCTGAAAGTGAAAATGCGTTTACGGCTTTGGAGGACCAGCTCGTGGCTCTGGCCGAACGATGGGCGCATGTTTGCCGGTTTGTCGAGGATAGAGGAAGTTTGTTGCAAACTATCGCCACCACTTGGCAAAAGTTGAACGATGAAGAGAGAAAATTTAGTCACTGGTTAACAAAACTGGACCGTCGGCTCAATGAGATGGAGGACGCGGCCATTGAAACGAAACCGGGATCAAAGTTTGTTCTCGATCTCGTGAAACGATTGCAAAAAATGGAAAACGAAATGGAAATTCAGCAAACAAATTCATCAAATTTTGCAGAACTCGCTCATTTATTATTGAATAAATTAAACAGAGGAAGTCATGCAGCCATCGATATTACCAAGAACTTAGAAAAGCTTACGCAACACTGGGACGTAATGTTGCAGCGAATGGAAATGTTGGGCGAAAAACTTAATACACTGAGCCAACCAAAACATATCCAAACTCAAAGTAGTTCACAAAGTGCTTTAACTTACGATAAACAAGAGAATACTTCTGCGGAAGAGCCGCAGAACACATTGCCTACTAAACCAGTTTCTTCCGGTTCAAGCGCTAAAAAGCGTCGACTCGACTCGTGGAGAGTGCAAGAGTGGCAGAGAGCGTTGGATACTATATCTTCGTGGTTAGAAAGGATCGAAGAGTCGCTCGGCATCGACACTGAGGATCAAGAGGGTTCTCTTTTATGGGACTCTTTGGCTTTAGAGGAGCAACAGGTTTTGTTAGAAGACACTGAAGCTGATGTGGAAATTCGCAAAAATGAATTCGAACAACTGATTCGTCAGGGAAGACAAATCGTTGATGATTTAGTATCGCGTAAGTCATTTGAAATTGAATTTTTTCATTTTAATTTTATTTAGTAATTGAACATTTATATCACTTTGATATATTTTAATTTATTAAATACAATGGTTTAAATTAAACTTAAAATAAGTTTTTTTGTGTGTAAAATATTTAATTATTTTCTTGCGAATTTTTGACTCAAAAGATATCGAAAATTATTATTAGTCAGTATTTATTTATTATTTGTTATTTGATAATTTATTTTTATTTATTACTTGATCTATTCTTTGCTTAAGATTTGCCGTAAAATGTGTAGTGTTTTATACATATGACAAAAATTGAGTGACAGTTTTGTCAATCAGATTACGAATGCTTTTCATTTTATTATCGTAAATATGTGTAGTGATAACACATTTTTGTTGTCACTTTTAAATAAATTATTTTTAAAAAACTGTAAAGAAATTGAGTTTTTCGTATATTAAGTAAACTTTTGCGATATTGGCTTGATTTTAAAATTAATTTGCCTAATTATTTTTAGATACTATTTTCTAATGTACGCCAACAATTTGTTTAATAGAAATCCTAAATACATGAGCTGTAGTAAGTAACTTGAAAGAAATTACTTTACTGTTAAAATGCATTTTCATTGATAAAAAATTGTTTAAAATTTTCACAACTCATGTGCTTTATTCGGTATTTATGAATTAATTTACTGCAATTTTCACAGCTCTATTATCACTATAGTATTCAAAGTTTTATTGAATTTCAATTTACTTGGCACTCAATTATTCGCGTTTATTTGTTTAGAAAAGTACCATTACTATGATAATTATTATATTAAAATATTTGATTTCATAAATTCTAATTACATGGTATTTCCTTACTCTGATTTGTTTAGATATCAATTGTTATATAATTATGTGATTATATAGTTGAACATTTGAACATTAGCAGTATTTACTTTAGAATTATTTAGTTAAATAATTTTTTAAAATAAGATTTTAAGTATTTCTTTATTCAAATTAGATTTAACGCACCAATTAATGGCATTCAATTTTTATATTACAATTATGAGTATAACTAGAAGTTAAAAAAAAATAATTTTCAAGCTCGATTTGTATTAAATTAGAGCTAATTTAGTATTAATAAATAGTCAAGTTAAACAATTTGCGAAACTTATATTATTTTTACCTCTTGTGAATTATTTTTTTTATTCCATATTAAATTCTGTGGTTTCTTATTTTATTCGCTATTATTTTAATTAAGTTTGTTTAATTTTTCTGCTCTTAATTACTATTCAATTTTTTATCGTAGTGTTGATAACTTTTATCTTTAAAGCTCATTAAACCCATAATCTCTAGACTAAAATTTTTGTAAACATTACGGTATGATGATTATTGTAAAGGTATATATACAGTATATATACGTATGATTTGTGGTGTTCTTGAGCTAAGAATATTAATTAATTTTGCTATTTTTGAACCAGTTTCTCATAATATATAGAACTGTTTTCATTGATGCGTGAAAGTTTAGATTTTATTTTATTTGTTTAGTTGGCGAAGATCCGAGTAATATAGAAGAAGTTCTTCAAAATATTCAAGAACGATGGCTTGAAGTGAATCAAATAATGGAAGAGAGGCAAAATAAAGTTAGCGCTTTGATTGAATTAAGCAGAATACACAATGAAACCGATGCCATAACTAGAGTTTTAGAATCGCACCACAAGTGGTTGCAATCTTCTGAGAGCGCGATCAGCAATAGCGAGGAAGTGCCAAAATTGTTGGATCAGTGCAAAGTACGTTATATATTTTTTAATTTTCAATAAATGGCTCATTAATGCACATATTTGAAAAATTCTTCGCTTCAAACTTTTGTAGTTTTAACATTTATACTGAACTACTTGTTAGAATATACACTCGTTTGAGCTGTAATAAAACGTAAGGCGCTTCTTAAGCTATATATTATTGCAACCCTAATCAAATTTAAAGCTAATTGCTGTGAAATCTTTCAATACTTCACGACATGTTTCCTAAAATAAAACTTGAACACAACAATTTTAATACAAAAGGATACCATTATATAAAGTTTATTCTTTATTATAAAATTCATTATTCCTACTTGAAATCTGCCCACACAAACACAAACAAAGACATACCCGTTTCTGCCTCAGTCTCTCAACCCAGACGAAGACTAAAAAGTTTGAAATAATCAGTTTGTTTGAACATAAGTATTAATTTTATATCTTCTTGATTTTTTTAAATCGCTGTCTCTCTAATTAACAGTCTAAAACTTAGTGGGACGTAACAGAGACTTCATTACAAGTATAAAAGCTATATACAGAACAGTATAGTAGAACTATTTAATTGAAATCAAATATTACCTTTAATGAAAGCAGCTTTTTAATATTTTAGACGATTCTGTTAATCTATTAATAAAGTACACTGGGAAAGACAAATGCCAAATCCATACTGTAATGTTAATTAACTTATGTTATAAATACACGCATCAATTTTTGACTGCAGATAAAGTATTTATTATGGTTATGATTCGATAACCATTATAACTTATTAATGTAAATATTTATTTATTATTATATTGATAGTTACGCATGAAATCAATGCAATCACAAAGAGATCGCGTGCAGAAGATTACTGAAGAAATACTTAAACTATGTAATGAAGTGCCTAACATTTCAAACGAATCCGCCGTAAATGATATAAAAAGTTTTATTTCTTATTGGGAGGACACCAACAAAAGAATCAATGAACTCGATCATCGAATCAAAGCATCTGTTAATAATAATAGTTTAGAATCGAACCAACAAAGTGCCCAAATTGATGATATTTTTGTACCGCCACCTAAGCTTTCGAAAGCAATCGAAGCATTATCGTTGTGGTTGGATAATGCGCGTGATGTGGTCGACAAGCAATTTAATGATAGTGTTAATGATAGTCATTTTCTTGAATTAGAGTTAAATAAATTCGAAGACTTAGAGAAGACAATTAAGTCTGAGGAACTAAATTTAAATTTTGTAAATAGTAGTGCTCAGGAATTATTAGAGAGTTCCGATTCATCGGTGGCCAAACAAGCGTTCGCGAGGAAAGTGGATGATCTTAATCTAAAGTGGAAAATTGTTACCACACAAGTTTATAATAAGATTGTTGCCATGAGAAGAACGGTACAGTCTGTATGCACTTTGGAGGAAGAGATTAATAGTATCGAAACATGGGTCGATGAGGTAAATGTGTTTCTCACTGAAGATATAGCTATTGGTGACGTGGAAGCGTTGGAAGCACAGCTGGAACAATGCAATAATCTGCAGACTGACATAAAACAAATACTTCAAGTAAACATGGATAATATAAACAAAAACGCTTCAATTGTAACGAAAGTAATAAATTACAAAAATATCGACCGCGTTCATCAAATAAACGAAAAGTGGGAACAGATTAAAAACGCCACTTCAGCGAAAAATGATAGATTAAGACTTGTGTTACGAAACAGTCAAACTATTAGTGAAATGATTACTGAAGCAGAAAAGTGGATCGAAAGAGTTAAAGAGGATATTGAAAACGCTGCGAAAATTAGTGACACAGATTTTCACACAACTATTCGTAGACTAAACTCTTATATCGAGAAAGTCGATTCAAAAAAACAGGACATCAAACGCATTAAATTAGAAATGGAAGCTTTAAATGCAAACCAATTAACTACTGGTTCACTTGAAGACATGAAACAAAGACTGTTTACTATGGAAAGAGAACTTAAAAGATTCGAGGAGTTTTTAACCGATTCGATCAATAATTTCAAAAAGTTGTCGGCATGTCATTCGGAATTAAAGCGCTTGATTATGATCGAAAATGATTGGTTGAATAAATTGGAAAGAAAACTAAAACGATCGCCACAGTTAGCAGCCGATGCCGAAGAAATTTCTGAATGTCTTGATGTAAAATGATATTATATTTTTTATATTGAAATTCAATAATTGATTGTAGCATTATTTTAGGACTTAGAGAATTGTCTTCGAAACAAACCTACAGAACGCCTCGAAAGAATTGGAGAAATCAAGAGAGAATTTATTAATAAACAAATATTGGTTGAAGTCGTGCAGAAAGATGTTGATATTATTATGAAAAGATGGGGTGATTTAAATAGACAGGCAAAGGAACGGCAGATTGAACTCGAGACTACAATGTCTGAGGCGCAACAGTGCGAGCGTCAGGTTTTGGCCATTCAACGATGGATTCAGAGTATTGATTCCGAGTTGCAGACTAACATTAACAACGATATTTTTGCTGAGGATTTACCAGAGCAAGTAGAGGTCTGTTGATAACCTATTTAACTAAAATGTAAATCAATTGATATTAACTCTAAAAGTAAAATAATTTTTGGCGATTTAGCGGTTTTGATTCGCATTTTAAACTGTTTTGAAAAAATTATTTTTAAATAATGTTTAATGTGACGAAATCAAATTTTCAAGATTATTTTATAAACTATAAAAAAATAAATATTAAATAAGTCAAAATTGCACAATTATTATAGCAATAATAATATTAGTTTATGCTTAACTTACAAACAAAAAAAATTTTGTTCAGAAAATGGAACTCGAATTTAACTCAAACGAAAAAATGTTAATTGGTTTGAAAACATACGTTGACTTGTATCACAACCAAGACAGACACGAGGCTGCGCTCAGATTAGAAGAGCAATTGAAATTAATTCAAGTATGGTTTTATTTTATTTTTTTAGTTTTTGTTTCAATTTTATTTTTGTTTGTTTTTTAAAAAAAATATTTTTATCTCAATTATAGAAAAGATTTAACGATCTCGTAATAAAATTTAAAAAGTACAAATATCCAGTTGACTTTGAACCCAAATTAGTAAATATGCAGAAAAAACTGGACGAACTCGAGGCAAAAGTGAACGCACTGAAAGTCTGCTTCGAGAGCTCGTGTACGCACAGCGTGAAACAGGTGTGCGACGACTGCAGTGATTGTGTCAATCAAATTGAAAAGTTGAATAACGACTTCACCAAAATCAAACTGAAAAGTGATGCAGTGATGCAGAATTGTGAGAATCCGGAGCATATTAAAACTAGTCTTTCGATATTCGAAAATAAGTCTAAACTGATAAAAGAGAAATCAGACCAAAAACTATTATTTATTAAAAATATTTATGATATTTGTGAGAGAATAGAGTTAGAGTGCGATCGTATCGAGAAATCGGTCAACGAGTTAGATATTAATCAATTAAATCAAGAGTACGCCGAAAGTGAAAAGCAAAAGATTGATGAACTAATTAAAAATTTATCGAGTGATGATTTAAAGTCGGAAAATTATTTTGAAGGGTTAGATGTGATTCTTGATAAACTGAAAAACCGGGTTTACACGCTTCGTGACAAATATGAAGAAAAATTAGCCGCTTTTAAGCAAAAAAGCATTAGTTTAGAAGAAAAAATTAATAAAGAAGAATGTATTATTGAAAGTAAAAGTTCGCAGGAAATAATTCATAAGCAAATTGAATCTGAGATTATTTCAAATAATAACGCATTTTTCGATAATACTAGTAGAAAAGAGGATCAAATAGAGCAGAGTTCGTCATTTTCTTCGCCGCTGACAAGTTCAACACCTAAATTGACACCAAAATCAGAGCCATCATCTCCATTATCATTTTCACAGACTGACTCATCTTCATTGACAAAAACTGAGTTTTCATTAGACACCTCTGATCCCAATTCATCTGATTTTATTGCAAGAATTAATAAAGTTCGTGAAGCGAATTCGAGCGTAAAGCGACAGTTTAACGCACTCAGCGAATTGAATGGCAAAGATTACGAAGAATTCAGCAAACAAGAAGCAGCTCTTAAGAATGTCAAGAAGAGTTTAGACAGCATTAAGCCGAAAGTGGAAGAAATTTTGAGCGAAAAAGAAAAATTTGTGAGTATGTGGGGCGAAGATAATCAAGTTTGTCGTATTATTACTAAAATGTGGGACGAATGGTCGAGTGTTAAGGAAGAGTTCATGAAACGGCATCGTCGCTGGTGGAAGGCTAGAGAATTACTGCAATTATTTGAGTCTTCGCTCAGACAAATTAATGCGTGGCTCGACTCAACCGAACAGATTCTAGCGTATAGCAGGCTTGCGAGCGGCGAATTAAACATCGATATCGCTAAGAAGCACCAAGAAATGCTTTTGGCTCAGTTTCAAAAGCATATATCCATTTACGGTAATGTGAGAGTATTGGGCAATAAAGTGATTGCCAATTGCGCGACTAATGATGGATCAATACTTGAGGACCAATTAGAAACTGTTCATCAGCGATGGAAATCAATTGTGCGTGAGTTGGCGTGGAGAACAGAGAGGATCACCAATACTGCTAACAATTTAGATACTTCTGCTAAAAGGAATGAAATAAGTGGCTGGCTCTCCAAATGTGATGATGTACTTAAATTAACTGACGGAAACATTGCTAACAAAGAAACTTCTGCCTCAGTATTAAGCCAAATAAAGGTACTTTTTATTTTATTTTCACGTTGTATTTAATGGTTTTTAATAGGACTGCGAAGATGAAATGTATTTGCAATGGTTAAACATTATGACTGTTATGCTAACATCAAATCTATCAAAATCAGATGACGTAACAAAAGTTGAGACAGATTTTAAAGCGGTTCGTAATATCAAAATTATTATTTTCATTCGAAAGTATTATTTTTCATTCGCTGATATATACCGTTAGATGAGCACACGTTTACCCGAAGCTCGTATTCTCCTCGAACGCTACTTATCAACGATTAAAATAGTATCTGATAATCTGAATAATGAACTGGAATGGTATTTAAAAACATCGGAAAGTTTTGATTGCGAAGCCAATGAATTAACGATTGAAAATATGACTGTTAGTAAATTTTATTTCATTTAAAATAATGATAACTTGTAGTGCAAGTTTTTTGAAATAAACCTCATTATTATTTTAAATTAATAGCCTCACGATACCACATATGAACAGCTGGGAGTAATGATGACCGAAATTGAGTGCGATTCTATAATTCTTGGTCACTCACCTCCATCTGATCTCGAGACCAAAATGACTAAATTAAAAGAAGCTCGCAGTATATTACTGCGTAAACTACGACTGCACAGACTAACAGTTAAAATGAGTTTAACAAAGAAAAATATTCACGATTGGATGGAATTACTAGAAAATCAAATGAAAGGCATGTCCAGTAATATTAGTAATGAACAAAGAAATGAAGAATTACTTGAAGCTATTCAAAAAATTGAGGTAAATTCACGATTAGTTTTTATGCGATGTTTTAGAAATTTTAATGAAACTTTTTAATAAATTGTTATATTTGTTGAATTTTTGATTATCTAATTATGGTAATTTTATTGAAATCAAAGAACTAATACGTGATTATCCAAATGTCAGTAGCAGTGAGTAACAGCTGACGCAACTCATCAATGCTCATAAATTATATCTAACGTTACGAGAATGTTAAGGCCTGCTGCTTAAATCACAAAATAAAACTATACTTTAGATATGGCTTTCTCCATCACTATCATTAGACGTTCCTTAATAATACCATTCTTGTTCTATTAGTTTGTTTCGCATGTAATTATTTGACAAAATCTAGGAAACTGTACTTATATCCTTTGATTTACCGCTATATACTAGTAAAATCGATTTCGAAAAAATTTTGCCAAAAAAACTGGATTTTATTTTTTCAGTTATACTTGCACAGTAGGATATAGTTAAGTGTCTTGTATTTTATTTTGATTGATTATTATTACTTTGTTCTAAAAGTTTGTCAAAATTCACCTAAGAGTTAATAATATTAGTTTATTTTATATAATTCTCATTTATGAGATTCATTTATGTATTTCAATAATTAGTTTCTTATTTAATTTAAATCTAAAATAAATATTAAATAGATATTATGATTTTAAAATCATGCTTTCATTCTGTTAGTAGTGATGATTACGAAATTTGAAAAGTGTATCATGTTTTGCGTTATCTCCATCGCTGTAACAATGATTGATACACTCTATCGCCGGAATTTCTTCTATGAAAATATTTATAGTTTGTTTGCCGCTAATGTTTTACAATTATTTGAATGAGAGCTATTTTTTGTGAAAGTAATTTATTTTTGCTTCGAGTTAACGAGAAAAAGCAAAAAATAAAATTATTATGTGTTTAAAGTTTTAAACAAGATGTAAATATTTATATAACTTAAAAGTAGTATTTCTCTTTAGTTGTTAAAACTAAAAATACTTTCATTTGATTAGGATTTGCAGCGAGAAATCGAATCTCAGCGCGAAATGCATTTGACATTTAATGAAAGAAATAGTCGAATACCTCAAACACTGGATAATCAGGAAGAACTTAAACGCAAAACTGAGGAAATGAATAACCGCTGGAATACTTTGCGTTTAAATACAGAATCTCTTCGATGCCAACTCGAAACTAGTAAAGAACAATGGAGTCAATTACCGCTCACATTACGCGAACTAAATGAATGGATCGCCAAAAAAGAAACCGAGCTTTCGTTACAACCACTTATTATTGGAGACGCAAAAGATATTTCAAAACATCTCGAAGATTATAGTAGATTCAAATCAGAAGTTGATGACAAACGTATCGTAATTGAGAATAGTTTATTCGCTGGAAGACTATATGTGGCTCTCGAGGAACTGTCGCACTTAGATGTTAATGCAACTAAAGGTTTGAGTCAGTTTTTTCATGTGATTGCGGTTTGAGAATTGTTGTATATTTAGTGAAAGAAGTGGATGTGGATGAGGATGAAGCAGAACAGTCACAGTCAACGGAGATTAAAAAGCAAGTGAAAAAACTATCGGATAAATGGAGTGAGCTTTTACAGCAAACAGAACAAAGACAGAAACGATTAGATGATCTGCAAAAGGTTTGTTTTATCATTTTTACTCTAATTTGCTTTACAACTATTTACTCGTTTTATTTCTTAGTTTAGAATACCGTTTATTATACCTTAGTTTTGTTATGTGCGAACCGAAACCATTAACTAAACCCCCAAAATCCTAACTTTAATCATTCAATATTAACAGTTCAACACTAAAAGTAAACTCAAAACACATAAAAACGAACTCATAACGTGTAAAAACACTAATAGTCAAAACCAATATTTAAGTCTCAATCTCTAGTCTAAAACACATTTCAGTAAACACTTGAAGTTTAGCTCGCAATCAGTGCACATCTCACTCAGTAGCTCTCATACACTAAAATCTAAATTAAATATACTCAATTAACTATTCTCTTTAATCTAATTGAATTAATAAACAGTGTTTTGTTAAATAACGAGTGTGTTATTATGTAATCAGTGTTTGTTGGCGAATTGGTGAGTATAACTGGTCGCGCGCTGAACGACAGTCACGATCGATTAGTGTGCTTACAGACTTAGTGTATTGTCAGATTAGTGTATTGTCACAAACGTACCGCTTTGGCACGTGGACACGATTAGCACCTAACAGTTTTATAATATTAATGTGAATAATTTATAGACACTTCGATATTCTATTTTTTATCCATATTGTGTATGGAATCTTATGTTTGACATGTAATTTTTTTCTTCTAGAGAATACAATTATTTCAAGAAGGAATGACAGAATTAAGCACTAAGTTGAATGTTTCAGAAATTAATAAAACAAATTGGACGCCAATCGATGATAAATTGTTTGATCAATTGACTGAACAGGTTAATGAACTTAAGGTAAAATTAAAATTTATGTCAAGTAAACTTAATTTCATAGCAGATTTTTAAACATTAAGAGCGAAACTCACTTTCGCTTGCGTTGTCGACTTGAATAATATTAATACTGATAAACAAAGAATTGATTTTAGAGAAATTTTAAAAAATGCTTAAAAAATTTTGAAATATATTGTAACTTATTTTAAAATGTATGTGTCGACAGTTAAAATAATTCAAATACTGAAACAAATAGGAAAACATTATAAAAGTTTAATACAAGTATGAGATAATTATTAACGTTAAAAGATAAAAACTGCGATGAGTCTAGTTTTGCATAAAAAAATGATACGTCTGTATCGAACGTAAAAAATTCAGTTATACAGTTATCTTAATAGATATTGTTCAAACAAGTTTATAAATATTTGGCAAACATTTTCAATTTGAATAGGAATTTCGAGAATGCATTTCATCGATTCAATTAAGCGCAGATCAGCTCACAGATTGTGCGTCACGTATCAACGGTTGTAACGTTATGTTATCGCACTCGAATTTAAACAATTTAGAGCAATTAAAAGCGAGATGCAAACAATTGCAAGTTTGTGCCGATGATCGTCAAAACGCGATCGATGACGCAATTCGAGATCACGGAGCAGCGCAGCAACAATTTCTTAAAGCAACGGTTGAACTTCCGTGGGAAAGGGCTGTTGCAGCTAATAAAGTGCCTTATTATATCAAGTAATTATTTTTTAATTTAATAAGATTTGGTTTAAGTGATCTCGTGTTATCTTAATTTTATATTTATTACAGCCACGCAACTGAAACCACGCATTGGGATTCACCAGCATTTACCGAAATTTTCAACTCATTGTCAGAATTTAATGAAGTTCGATATTCGGCTTATCGGTCAGCGATGAAATTGAGAGCATTTCAGAAACGTTTGTGTCTTGATTTAATACCACTCGGAAATCTGATTAACATTTTCGAAGCCAGAGGATTAAGAGCGCAAAATGACAAACTTATTAGTGTTCCAGATATGATTAGCTGTTTGCAGAATGTTTACGAAGGTATAGCCGCCGAGTATTCGCCTAACATTGTTAATGTGCCACTTTGTATTGATTTATGTCTGAATTGGTTACTCAACCTTTACGATACGTAAGTTTTATTTAAGTTACTATATATGGATTCAATTCGACTAAACATAAAATTTCGATGGCATATAGAACTACTCGTACGGGATATATAAGAATTCTTTCGTTTAAAATTGGCTTAACTCTTCTCTGTAAAGCATCGCTGGAAAACAAGTATAAATGTGAGTGAGAATAACACGAAGTTGTTTCTTATATGGATATATGAACTATTCTATAAGATTATTGTTTATATAGATTTATTTCGACTTATTGCTGATTCGAACGGATGTGCTGACGAACGAAAGTTTGGATTATTATTACACGATTGTATTCAAATTCCTTGTCTTCTCGGAGAAATTGCGGCATTTGGAGGAAATAATATCGAACCGAGTATTAGGTCTTGTTTTGATCGAACAGGAAGTAAAAAAGAGATACAGGCACCAGATTTTCTTGAATGGCTATTACAAGAACCTCAATCAATGGTTTGGTTACCGGTATTACATCGTCTCGCAGCTTCCGAAGCAGCTAAGCATCAGGCAAAGTGTAACATCTGTAAAATGTATCCAATAATTGGATTTCGTTATCGCTGTTTGAAATGTTTTAATTTTGATATGTGCCAAAATTGCTTCTTCGCGGGCAGAACTGCTAAGCATCATAAAGTATTGTAAGTTTTATTTTGTTAATTGTTAAATGAAATTACTGAATATTATTATTATTTATTTAGTCATCCAATGCAAGAATATTGCGTTGTCGTGCGTTCGGGTGAAGATGTGCGCGATTTTACTCGAATTATACGCAATAAATTTAAATCAAAAAGATATTTCAAAAAACATCCGCGCGTCGGATATTTACCAGTGCAGTCATCATTCGAAAGCGATGAGTGCGACAGTCCTGTTCCATCACCTTCTCATACATTACACCATTCATCACAGGACACGCATTCACGCCTAGAACTTTACGCAAACCGTTTGGCGGAAGTGGAACACAGAGGACATCGCAATTCTACTCCTGATTCGTATGCACAAATCACTTATTAATCGATTTTAGACCAATTCACTCATTTATGTGTTTATTTTGGTGTAGAAGTGAAGACGAACATCAAATAATAGCTCAGTATTGTCAAACATTGGGCACTTTTTACGACTTGTATGGACCACGAAGTCCCGCACAGGGCGTTGCGACCATCGATGCCGACCAAAGGGATGAACTAGAATCGATTATACATGAATTCGAAGAGGAGAACAGGTAATAAATTAAAAACATTTTACATCTTTGACTTTGATTTAATTTAAAAATGATGACAGGCTTGTTCAGGCGGAATACCAAGAACTTAAAACAGAGAGATCCAACAAATTAAATAACAATGTTTCAAATGTGTCATCTGTCGACCCAATTGTATCAAATGATTCCGAAATAGAAACCACTTCATTATCAACACTTTCTAGAGAAGAAGCGATGATGGCTGAGGCAAAAATATTGCGTCAACATAAAGGAAGATTAGAGGCCAGAATGCAAGTATTAGAGGATCACAACAAACAGCTCGAATCGCAGTTACAAAAATTAAGGCAATTATTGGAATCAGAACCACATATTTATAATACAAATTCGTTAACTCGAATGTCTAGTGGACCACGAAATATGCATAACGGAAATTCTACGCCATCCAGAATTGTCAGTCAAAATGGACCCGAAAACTCAGGTAATCTAAATAAAATCGTAGATACAGTAATAATATAAGCTTTAATTTGCTAAAACTTTAATTTAGAAAAATCTGTCGGAGTCACTGTTCATGCGGTGAAAGACGACGAAAGAGAGAAACAACACATAAATAAACAATAATACTGTTATAAGTTTTACTTCATTATGTAACTTTTTAACACGCATTTTATTAATTTTCGATTTAACAGTAAACTTGTAATATCGTTCACATATTATTGAAATAAATATTTAATATATAAATTTAATTTAAACAAATAAAATTTAAATTAGTATAAAATTTTTTAATTATTTCGTTTATTTAAAGTTTGAAACACTAGTATTTTGGTTAAGAGTTGAATCAATTTTTATAAATTGCACGACAAAAATAAGAGCTCTTTGTTTAAAATTGTTAAAATATTGCACATATTTATTTTTAGTTTCAAATTACTAAATAAAATTTTCGATGTTTTTATGTCTAATTTTATCTCACAGATGGACTTATTTGATCATTGGATGTTTATTTTGGAATATCTATGTTATAGAGCGATCACTTTAAGTTCAAAATTTAAACTGAGGTCAATCTTGTTCTGATTTATTTAAGGCGGAGTTAGAGTAACGGCAAGCAGAGCTAAAACTAGTTTTATTCCAGCGCTAAACTTAAAATTTATTTTCGAATATTGATTATAGAGGGCAATAAATGCAAAATTACAATATTCGAAAGATGCGCTTATAAAAATTGATGTTTTTTAGTCTGATTTTGCCCAATAGATGGAATTCTTTTATCCATATATGTTTAGAATTGGAGCATCGATTTTAATGCACAAAATATACAGTTAATAGTAATATTGTAACGCATAGAAGCTACTCTCGCATAGCATAGCATCGCATCACATCATCCGCAGTTTCTCTCTCTCACTCTCTCTGCCTCTCATCCACACACTTATTTTATGAGATCTTTGAACAATGGATCAGTTTTTGATCGTTTTTTGTACATTCTCTCATCGATTCTAATAAAAAATGAATTTTAAGTTTGAATGTAAAAAGTTTAGCATTTGATTTATATGTATATAACAAAGTTCTATATTAAGAGAATGTCATTTTTACGCTTAGTTTCAATTAATTAAAATTTTAATTTTGATAACTGAACGAAATTCGGTCTTAAATGCATATAAATATTAAATTGATAGTGTGGTGATTAGATATTTAAAAATATTTTAAAGAATTTTTGATGTTCAATATATCTTTCATTTAAGACATACATTGGTATAACATATTCGGCGCCGATTTTATGCGCAATAGAAGTGCGGACATATCTGCCATTTACTGATTATTTGTTATTTACTGGTTTTTAATATAAATAGATTATGATTTTTAACTAAATTGTTCCAATGAATCGATTGCGTCACAATTTTTTTATTTGGACGCACAGTTTTGTGGTTTCATTTACGTTTGTTCCAAATGTGATCGGAAACAGTGATGAAGAATAACAGACCAGTTTTTCACGTGTTTTGAGTCTCAATTTATTAAAAGTAATTTTCAAAACTCATTAACTGATTTGGTCGCGAAAATGATTTTAAAAACATATCATTTGACATCAATTATGTTGTTATTAACTGATCATCAATTAATTGCGAACTATATTTCGGGTAAGATTCAGTTTTTTATCCTACTATTTATTCAAACGACTTTAATGAAATACAATTAATATTTATTGTTAAATACTGTATTGCAATTATAATGTATCATATTTATTCAGATTATATCTCGAAAAAAAATCAAAAAATGTCGTTTAAGACCGAAAAGTTTTCGAAACTCGACTTTACTTTGAAATTTTTTTCATATTATTGTGATGTTTATTGAAAAAAATTTTTAGTTCTAAATTAGCTCTCGAAGAAATGCCTTAATATACGGTATTTTAAATGTTGCTTGTTTTCTCTTTGCCTGGATTTTTCAATTTCGATCCGTTTACTTGACCCTAGTTTTAGATTTTTATTAATTGAAATATTTATATGGATTATATAATTAAAACTTTGAAGTAATTTTTTTTAATAATTTTTAATTTTCTCCTATTTTTGCATTAAAGTAAATAAATTTAGTAAATATAATTATATAAGCCAATTACGTTTTATGCATTGTAAGCATTGTGTTCCAGACTCCGGTGAGTTTCTTTCAAATTTTTATGGCAAACGTTAAACTTTTTTCATAAATTTATTATTTTTTCTTTTTAAAATTTTGACGGCTGCCCGGGATTTCAAACTGTTAGAACACAATCTCTCACTACCCCTTTCGTCTCACTATCATTTATTCAATATTAATGCCCTTTATTTTAAATAAATTCTCGCTTAAGGGATAGTTTTTTGAAAGGCTTAATAGTGACATTTCCTATTTATTTATTTATTATTTGATATATAATATATTGCTTGAGCTTTCCATAATTAGTTGAATTTTCATTACGATTCCTAACTGTATTTGTATTACAATATTTTTCACATTAATTGATCGTTAAAATAAGTTGACTTAATTCATGCAAATAATGCAATACAGATAATAATAGTCTGTACACATGTTAGCGTTTATTATTCATTATATTTAAATCCTTAGTAATGAGTTTCGAGAGTTTTTAAAACATAATCCTAACATTAGTTGCAATATCAAAAAAATGATAAAACTGGTAGTTTTACTTTGAAATATTGTGCTCTGCATAATATATGGTTATACTGTATGTTACATTTAATTGTATAGAATGCGATCGAATGTTCATCAGTAATCCCGATGGTTTAAAAAACGGAACTTTCACTTCTCCCTCAATCACTCCTAATGAAGAGAGACATTCACATCAATGCATTTATACATTTATCGCGTCAGAGAACGAGAGAATTTCAATCGCATTCACGCACTTCGATCTTCGAGGATCCACTCCAGAGTGAGAGCCAATTTGCCAATTTGTTAAATCATTCACAGCATATTCAATGATTTATAACTTTGTTGTCGCATTACAGCTGTGCGGGAGAATATATCGATTTGTATACCGAGTTAGAGCAACCAAACCAAGACCTAATCAACACTCCATTTGGTGGCCGATACTGTGGCCGAACAGTGCCTCATAAACGAATATCATTGTATCAAACCTTAGTGTTCGGTTTTTATACGGATCACAAATCAGTGGACGACCAAGTATTTCAAGGCAATTACGAGTTCATTGATGACAGTAAGTATGTCTATATAGTAATTGTATTGGTTATCAGAGTCACTGTTGTCAGAGTCGCTCTGCCATCATAACACTATAAACATGATTGTAAGGTATGATATAGAGTGACCATATATACCATATACTGTATACAGAATACCGAAATACAGAATATAGAATAGCGAGTAGTATTGAATATAGTAAATCGATGTGAAGTTTTACTCGAACATCGATAACAAAGAGAAACACACTATTGAACAATACTAAACTCATACAGAGTTAGAATCCATTTGAAATGCTTTTCTTTATGATCTCCGTTTGGTATCATTAAATCTATTGTTGAGAATAACCATTTAGAACATATGACATATTGTCACTTCTATTATATAGACTGTCACTGCGAATACAATTGAATGAAAAAGTTATTTAGACGTATTTAAGTGCCTAATAAATCTTGCATATCATATTAGATACTCTTCATTGATGAGCATATCTCGTTATTTTAGGTTCATTTATTGCCGGAACTCCAACTCCTCATCAGACATGCAATTATTCAATATATAGCGATCAGAAAAGAGAGGGAGACTTATTGAGTCCTACATATCCTGGCGTTTATCCAAAAAATTTAAAATGTCAGTATAGATTTTTTGGAAGAAAAGGGCAACGCGTTAGACTCGAATTCATGGATTTCGATCTGTTTTATGGCGGACAGCAGTAAGTTATTTGATATTTCAAATTTTCATATATTATACTGTGTAACAGTACATCACTACACGCTTCGGGTCATCAACTCTTAACCTAAACTCTCTTTAATACTTTGAGATCATATTAAATGATTTAATAAACTAAAGCCACTAAAAAAATTAAAACAATAAAAAAATATAGTATTAATTTATTAAATAGTTAAAAATTATTTATACTGTAACAACTTATAAAAGTTCAAATCTATAATAAGATTTATCTCTATAGAAACGCAAAAATAATATACAGTACTGCACAAATCAGGATGCGATGCAAATAACGCTTTCTTCGCTCCTATATTTTTAGTTTTAAGCCAGCAATCGCTCACTTTTTTATTCTTATTCACTGCGGATAATATTTTGAATTTTTAACCGCATATGTAGTAAAATAAATTTAATGTGGCCTATTTATTTTATTGTGTCATCATTTTTGCGCGAAAACCTCTCTCTCTCTAACAAAAGAGAATATTCTGTTCTTATATCGAAAACTTACAATCACAGCAGAATTGAATTCGGCATTAATAGTATTTAGAGATAGAGTGGTTCATTAGTTATAATTAATCAGAATAGTTAATATTAATGGCAGTAAGATATTAGTTATTAACCCTAAATGCTTTGCTATTTGTCGCACTAATTATTCTAAAACGCTTGAGTGGGTTCTCCTAATAACTAACTAATTTGTCTGCTGCTCTGTAATTTCGCAAAAACTTCCAGAAATAGGATTCCGTATTTGATAAAATCTTTTAAATAATTTAAAATTATTCTGCTATTTCTTAAATTTATAACAATAAATCAATTACAAATATTAAAGAAGCGTGGGATCACATAGTAGTTTAATTTTTAGACGTTCGTTAGATTGAAATTTTTCTCGTGTTTACCCAATGGTTTTTATTTGTTTAGTATTAAAGTATGGCATAATCAATGAATAAACATCTTTGCTAAACAGCACATCACGTAAATTTACATTTAACATACAACATTAAAAATTTAATCATTGAGCTTTAAGCTGACAACTTAATTAGTTGCGCTTTTTTTAATTGTTACGAATCTTAATGAACTCTACACCAGTGTTTTGCAGAGTACCTTTGTTGCTCTATTGTAAACAGTTTTTAAAGGTTTTTAAAGGTTTTTAGAAGTATTTGCTAAATTTCGTAATGCAACTTTTTAAAAATATTATCAGCTGGTAAATCTTTTTTGTTTTCTTAAAATCGATAAATTTATTTTTTCTCGAGGATTTTGTTCAATAATAAGCTTAGTATATCACAATTCTTGTTAGCGCTCGCTTTACACAATTAGTCGCCCAAATTTATTAAACTAATGGTTAGTAAGAAATATTTAAAAGTGTAATGAACAAATGGCTATTATTGTTCAGTATAGGCAATGAAGATCACAGTTATCGTTACACTAAACACGATAAGACCAAAAAATTGATTGACGCATACGTAAGCTCTTTTACGATTTTTGGAAGTTTATAAAAGATTTCTTAATATGTTTCAAAATAATACTGCAAGAATTTTGCAGAACTGCGACAGACACTGACATGAAAGTAATCAATCTTTAGTAGAGTAGATATTGATTGTCTTATCGATGTGAACTAACTTACTATTGAGAAATATAAACAATTAAAAAATAATTTAAACAAAATCACTAAAAAATTATTTTCGAGATTCACTATTGATAACAGAAATATTAATGTGTCGTTTTTGAAACAAAAAACAAAAATCAAGTGCCAATTACAGTAAATGTACTGAACAATATTTTAGTAATAATGAGAGAGAAAATAATGAGTGAATGATTAACAATAGTTATAAACAGATTATTCTCGCTCACAGATTTTGTTTTTAACGATTTTAGTGCGTCTATTCTGGACTCTGAAAATAAACGCTTTATTGACATTCGAGATGCAACACAAATAAAATAGAATCTTATTGAGAGAATTTGATATAAAGACAAAGTTTATTGATTTATATGATGTAATAAAAGGTTATATTTCCTATTTCTGTTTATCTTAGCTGTCCATTTGATTTTATTAAAGTATACGATGGATCTTCAGATCTCGACCCCGTTATAGCCACTTATTGCGGTCAATATAGGAATCTCAATATATATTCTACTGGAGAAAATCTTTATGTAGAATTTATTACACTTAAACGCACTTCCGATTCCCAAAATCGAGGTTTTAATGCATTTTTCGAGTTTAGCGAAAGATTCGTTAATTTAGGTATGACTTAGGTTTTCGCTTTTAATATTAAATATGACACAACGTAACGCTAAATGATTTCGATTTATTTTAATGGTGCGACAGATAAATCTCTTGTTCTATTGTTTGTCAATGATCAGGTTTTATCGGCAAAAACGATGGCGAACACATTAGAGGCACTGAATGCGATCAACGGATATTGAGTCGCAAAGAGTCTAATGGAACTATATATTCGCCAAACTATCCCTTTTTATATCATTCCAATATAGTTTGTAAGTATAAGATTTATGGTCTTCAGGATTCGCAGTATTTAGAAAGAGTGCGTTTAGAGTTTGAGAAGTTTGAAATACCAGCCAGTGATCCAAACGAGTAAGTGCTCAGTCACTCACTAATACCTCTTCCCTTTCATACAGCAGTCAAAACTGAGTTATTTTTAAATGATCATATTTAACTTTTCGAAAGATGCACCGATGCTTACGCCCGTCTTTACACGCAAAGTCTAGTGCTCGAGGAGTTTGATCATGTATTCTGTGGTCAAACACTTCCGCCACCAATTTTGTCCGAAGGTCCGAGTTTGCTATTAGATTTTAGTAGTGGCTCAACTCAGGGTCAGGGCTTTAAAGCTAGATATTCATTCGAAACAGACTACAAAGTGCCAGGAACTCCAGCAACTCCTGGTCAGTGTCGCTTTTCATATCTTAGTGAAAGTAGCAAAAATGGTGATATAAACTCACCACGATATCCGTCTAATTATCCATCGAATCTTTACTGCATTTATGAATTTTTCGGTCAACCGGGAGAGCAAGTGAAGCTCGTATTTTCGCATTTCAAAATGAAACCCGACACTAGCGGTTCTGTTCCCGGTTATAACGATGTTTGTCAGGAAGACTGGATTGAAATTTATGAAATTCATTCAAGTGGCAGAGAAATTAAATTTGGTAGATATTGCTCATTGACAGCCCCGGGTCCTATTATATCAGATGTTGGTGTTAACCGAATGAAAATCATTTTCAATACCGATGACAGCAGTGTGTCGAGTGGTTTTAATGCTCATTATTCTTTTATACCTGCTATAAGTAGTGTTGGTGGTAAGCATTATACTTTTTTTAATTAAATTCATTTATCTTTTTACGGCAACATATAGAAAAATTTAAACTCATATAATTACGAATATTCACTATAATTTTGTCTAACATGAGTACTGCAAATTTCTAACAATCTTTTAAAAATTATTATAATATTAGGTGCGATTCTCCCAACCTATTAACGAGATTAATTTAACCTCTGATATTTTCTTAATATCTAAATTTTATAATTAAATTATATACTAATATGATACCAAAACCCGAATGATTTATGCGAATGTTTAATTATAAAAACTAATTTCGCTTTTTCGGTGGCATAAATAAGACATTAAAGCTTAGGTCTGATTATTATTTAATTCCAGCTTAGGTAAGGCTTTGCGTAATTAAAAATCCATTTTATATTTAAATAAAGTAAAAGAGAAAACATCGTGGGCTTTCTTCTTAACTTAAACGGTTTCTCTCTTAAATTAATTATTGGTTACACGTTTTCGCTCACATAATTAATATACAGCACATCACTAATTTTGACATCGCTTTTAATAATTAAGCCCAAAGCGCTGTAATCCTAATGATATTGATCCTATTTTTAGTCACATTACATTAGAGACAAATTTACAGTTAAAGTAAAAAATTCTTATACTAATGACGCTTATTTAAACAAATTGAATTAATTTCCTAAATTAATGCTTTACAGTCTATTGTGTTGTTTTCGATTTGTTAATTTAAACTTTTCTAATGTTTGTCAAGTACTCACTTTCACCGATTGAATTCTCGGAATCTATATTATCAAAATTTCTAAATCTAAAAAAATTCTTAATACAAAATAATACAAAAGTCTATTTTTGGCTACTTTCTTGAGGATTCTATTACTTATTGAATGTTTAGGGAAACTCTGGTAATACTTATATGTGCCGTATTCTTATTCGTATAATACATTTTCATTTGCGATCAGTTTCATTATTCATTCACAAAGAATGAAAGCGATAATATTTTGTTGTTGCTCTTCACTGTATTAACCATTTACTAAATGATATATCAATCTCACATTTAAATATTTTCTTCCTTTTCGTTATCTCGTAGAGAAAAACAATAAGTATATGAGAGTTTGATTTATTAATAAATGATATGGTAAACTATTTAACTAAAAGCTAGTACTCTCTCAGTATAGAAAATCTCAATTTTGCAACCAAAACGGAGAAAAACAAAATTTTATAGGATGAGTAAAAATGTTCAATTACAGTAATTGCCCGTATATTACAGTATATCTAATACTGTATAACTGGTATATTCTGATATATCTGTAATCTCTTGCTCATATATAACTTCTAGATTGACAATGCTTTAAAGAGTGACAGATAACGATAAGGGTAATGCTATACTGCATGAAGAGTTTCCAATTTCAGATCTATAAATGGCAATTCAAATCTAATATAAAATTTATCGATAATTTCTTTTTCTTACTAAAGGAAACTGTGCGTCACTTTACTGTATATCATTTCGTTTTTTAGCAATCGTTTCGATTTTAATTTAAATATTGTTTACTCAGATTGTGGAAGCAATATTACTGGTCTCGAAAATGGTATAATAAAAACACCTCGAGATCCACATACAAGAAATTATGCCGCGTATAGACAAGTATGCAATTGGTATATCACTGTGAAGCCGCGATCCAAAGTGCTTTTTCACTTCGAAACATTCGTTGTGGAAGGAGAACCGAAAAGTACTTTTATTTTCAAAAGCCATTCTAATAATTTGTTAAATAATTAAATTTATATTTGATCGGTGCGTTGTCAGGTCGTGGCTGTCCGGGAGCTGTTGTCAGGGTATGGTTTGATCTCAGCCAACAACCAGTAGAGCTCTGCGGTAGCGGTTTAAGCAACGAAACCATTGAATTTATATCCACCACTGATATGCTCAAAATAACGTAAAAGCATATAAATTTATTAAATTTTCAATGAAAACAATATTTAAAATACATTTGCTTAACAGATTTATTACAGCCCAGAAGGCAGTGGGCGCTAAAGGGTTCAAAGCTTCGTGGACTGAGATTCGCGAGACTGCGTCCACTTGCGATCAATTTAGATGTGCTTCCACTGGTTATTGCATTTCCTCCAAACTTCATTGTAATTCTATTCATAATTGCGGAAATTATGACTACTCCGATGAACTAAATTGTGAGTCAATTCAAAATAATTATGATAAATAATATTTTCAATAAAAAAAAATAATAAAAGATTGCGATTTGGGGTTAATGACGATTTATCGCTCTTCCATGATAATCGTGTTAAGCTTACGCCTGCATTCAAATCATTTAAAAAAACTTTTGTTTTCTGTATTAAAAGGTATAGAAACGCATGAAATCAATTTCGTAATGATTGGCGGCGCAGTTTCATCGGTCACTCTGCTAATCATAATAATAATTTGCAGTCTGTGCCACAGGAAGCGAAAGCGGCGACGAATTAATGGCAGCTTATCGGCTCAGTTCGAAGTGTTACACCCAAAGCCGCAACACTTCGAGATTCCGCAAGCATTGCATTTTCTCCACATTGACAGTGTATAATACATACTGTATGCTGTACTGTACCAAATACAGTATATGTTCATTGTTATTCATTTTGTATTATAATATCTCAAACAAATGTACAGTTATGTTATGGTAAAAAAATGTTTTTTGTATTATTGTTTACTGATAACAAGTTTAATTATAAATAAATGCTAAATTTTGTTTATTATCAGATGTAAACAATTAATTGACAATTAAAGTTTATTATAAAACATATTTAAATCATTTTAATACTTACTCGTAGTGGTATACTTAGTATTAGACTAGTTTAATGCGATCAATCAATTTTACTTCGCTAACGACTTGAGCTTAATTTGATGTAAGTTTAAGCAATTCAACATTTAAATTAGTTTAATCTATTTTTAATAAACCATATATATAAACTGAGTATATTGTTTGATTGTTAGTATTAACTACATTTATCCCGGTATTAACTGCAGTTAAATAAAATTTGATTTTATAGCGAGACTTTACTGTAGGAAAGCATGCGCAGTTATACCGCTAGCAATGAAAACGTGAAACTGAACGCCATTTTTCTCCCTTTTCCGTATTAACTCGCGGTAAGTGTCACACATTTTTATTAATCCATATTTTTTATTAATTTTAGTCCATTTAATTAAAAAATAATTGCGGTAATTGTATACCTCATCAAACTCAGTGTTATGTAAAGATTCTCGCCATAAGTCGATATTAAGATTTAATTAAATGTTAATGAATTAAAATAAATAAAAAATAATTGAATATTAGATTTGTGGCTATAATTAAAATAAGTGATACTCATTACTAAACGATAACATAACGTTTCAATTTTTAAATGCCATTTCAGTGAATCAAAAATGCATCTGTATTTGCGTAGTGAGAGCACTCAACTGATCGATGTGTCGCTAAATGACGACATTTATACATTAAAGGTATCACTAAAATAAAGTTTAACGCAATTTATTTAATTTTTTATTAAAATTAATAATTTTTGCCCAAAAAAGGAGTTTATCGAATCGACCGAAAATATATCGTGCGATGAGCAGGTGTTGTACTCGAATGGTCGACCGCTGAACGACGACGAACTGGTGTCGTCGACTCACTTAAAAGACGGTGACTTTGTTGACGTTTGCGTGCGATTAAGAGGCGGTAAAGTTCACGGCTCGTTAGCGCGTGCCGGCAAAGTGAAGGGTCAGACGCCCAAAGTGGAGAAACAGGAGAAGAAGAAGAAGAAAACTGGACGCGCGAAGCGTCGCATGCAATATAATCGTCGCTTTGTTAATGTGGTTCAAACTTTTGGCCGAAGACGTGGTCCTAATACTAATCAATAATTATGTATTAAATAATAATAAGAAAAATAAAGTGGAAAATAAAAAAATTGTTTTCTGTAATTTCATAATAAAATGTTATAAATGAATTGAAAATCATGTTGTGTTTGGCGTCGAGATTAGTCTCCCCGTTATTTGTTATGCATATTAAAGCTGACGGCTGTTGTCGATTGTTTCGCAATGACCTGTTTTCGTTTTTTATTCGACCGTTTTGTCAATAAATTCTTTTTAATGAATTTTAATTCTACTCCTACAATAAAAAACTTAAATTTTCTGATACAAATAAACAATTGACTGAATTTTATGACGTCGTTTAACCCCAAAAGTGTGTGTTTATACAGTTACGGAAGTCGATTGAAAGTTATTATT
The DNA here is from genome assembly GCA_034698365.1 of Steganacarus magnus. Lineage (NCBI taxonomy): Eukaryota > Metazoa > Arthropoda > Arachnida > Sarcoptiformes > Steganacaridae > Steganacarus > Steganacarus magnus. The sequence goes on from JAQIVF010000012.1 coordinate 44,945, forward strand.
ATTCAAATAACAGTTCATTATAAATGCTTCTCAGAACAAACTATACAAATCCAAATGAAGATGCTTTGAAAGTGATTTTCGCACATCTGTCGCACAACAAAAATTTATCTTAAGGGTGTTTTCAAACAATATGTTAGTAATTTTTTTTGTTGCCTCTTTATTCTTAAAATGTAATTATATTGTTGTCGAATGACAGCAATTATTTATTAAAACCAAACATATTTTTAATATAGTAATTGTTTCGTTTTGTTTTTCGTTACTTTCTAACTTATAATGTTTGTATTTTTTTAACTCACGTTTATTTATTGCATGAAAACGTGAATTTATCGATAGGCACTTTCTTTTTTTTGTGCATGGATTTATCAAAACTAGATGCGCTGATTTAAATAAGAGAATTATCAGTTTATTTATAAATATAATTAAGTATTTTCTTATTATAGCATTGATTTTTTATTCTAATCTTTTCGAAATCCTGACACTTCTATAATTTATTTAAATAATTCATTTAATAATAAAATCGAAAATGAAAAAGCAGAAAACTTTTGCGCAAAATAAATATGTTTTAAAGTGAGTGCGCTAAATATACTGTGGTTTATTTATATATTTTTGTATAAATGAATGAAATTAAAATTCTGTGGTTACTTAAGCAAATTTTATATATGAAAGCATAATGCAATACTTTCTAATTTTTTAAAGACATCCATCAACTTATTTATAGTGTATTATTAGCTTATGGGATAACTAAATTTCATTAAACTAAAATTTGCAACAAAAATAAAGAGTAAATATAAAAATAAATAATTGACTTTTTGTGGCGTTTTCAACTCTTCAACTAATGTTCACACACTTATGGGAAATGCAGTGAAAGTTAATACAATAGTTACAAAAGCTCCAAACCTTTAGGGGGGGCCTTCCTCAGAAATTCTAGGAGGGGCGTCAAATCTCGTCGGATTTAAACGATAATTTTTCAAATATCTATTTTTCGTGGAGGGGTGTCAAGTTTTCCCGAATTTCTAGGGGAGTCCAGACCCAGGCAAGACCCCCACTGTGTAACTATGGTTAATACTCAAACCAAATTTTATTATTCTGAAGTTTCATGATTTCCAAAACTTTTTACATTTTTTTACTTATAACCAGACATCTGATATTTGGGAACAAAAAATCACAAAATTTGGTTGTTAATTGGGAATAAAAAGATCGATTTTTGGTTGTTAAAAAAACATTTAATTTTTCTTCGAGAAGTACAAATTTATTGCAAATAGATATAGTTTTAAGGCAAAACTAAGGAATGGGTTCCAAATTTCTTAGGATTAGAGTCAAAATCCTTCTTATATAATCTGAATTTTTTTTAATTGGCAAAATATAACAGGGGTCTCAAAAACTCATCGGATTTAAACGACAATTTTTCACGATTTTTTTTGGCAAATTTGGGGTTTATGGAGAAATTTGGGAAAATCCCAAATATCCGATGTCTGCTTATAACTTTTTACAACTTGTTCTGAAAATTATGGTCGTAATACAAGCTCAAAAGCGCGAGTTCTGAGTTGCTTTTGTTGAGTGCATCATTTAGTGTTATCACTCGTTCTATTTTTAGCACACTGAGTGAGTGAGTGAGTGAGTGAGTGAGTGAGTGAGTGAGTGAGTGAGTGAGTGAGTGAGTGAGTGAGTGAGAGAGAGAGAGAGAGAGAAAGAGAGAGAGAGAGAGAGATTTGATGACAATGTCCGCCCGTCTGTGTGTCCGCAGTCCTCTTAAGTCAAAGAAGTCCGCCACTTCATGCTGTAGTTAAAAAGTATAACATACAAGTTACAACTTAATAGTATGAAATACTCGTCACGTTAGAATATTTACAGCATGTCTGTATGTAAGTAAGCGATAATGCGCTAAAGTAAAAGAGATTAAAAGCATTCTTATATGATCCTAACAATACAACATTGTGAGCTCTATTATGAATGTTCTACACTCTTGTTTATGCTTTTCATGGAATAATTTGAAAAAATAAGTCGAAATCACTAACATAGCATCAAAACTATATAACAAATAACAGATTTTCACTTTAATTAGTAAGATAAAAATTTTAGCAAACAAATTCCAATAAATTCTTATAAATAGATACGTGAACATTCAATATTGTTTACAAATATCTTTTTTATAGAGATTAGATGTGCTGAATGGTTAATTTTTATTTTATTGGTCTGGTTTTTAAAAGGATCGAGTTTTATATAAAACTTTATAACTTAAATCTTTCTCAATAAAGCCGTTGTAAAAACTAAAATACAGTTTTACAAATTCTGCGAACCTTTTCACGGATATCAATGATAAGAAAATAATATTGCATATAATTTCATTTTCTTAGTAGTATATCTAAAAACCCTTGCCTTACACAAAAATTAATGAGATTAATGAGAACATTAAAAGATTATGATTGCATTTCTTCTCAGAAAAAAGGATATATGATTGCAAATTTCCTTCGTTATCGATCATTGATTCCTTTTCTAAAGTAATTTTTCGTGGTCTATAAAATGCGCTTCAATTTTTAAATAATTTCTATTAGTTTTGCAAACTATTAAAATGCTTGCTCTGTTGTCAATAGTTTTTCTCTCTGTTAATAGTTTAGTTTCTGGTAAGTGATTTCTACGATTTTTTCAATTATATTTATATACTCTACTCTTTTTTATAATTTAGCGTCTGATAGTAATTATGTTGTTCAAAATGGTGCTCTGGAACCACTTGTATATCATGTTTTGAGTCCGGCATATTTTGTTTCTAATACTATAACCGATCTTCGAGGATACCCGGTTGGATCAAATCCATCAACATTTGTATTGTATGCAAATGATACGAGATTCAACACTTCTATTGGAAATATTACAGACAATCATATACCAGTGGTTGTCGGCAAAAATCAATCGGACATACCATTCAATTTAACAATCTTTAACCAAAACCTAAATACTATTGAATTGGGCAGAAACCTTATTATTGGCGATGTTATTCCAACAACAATGAACATTGCAAGAGATTTTTCCGGAATTCCAGGTACCATTTTTCTGTGTTAATAGTCAATTAGATTAAAATATTAAGGTTATAAAATCAACTTATTATTTTAAAATATAATTTAATTAATGGTAGGATTAGTTGCAATCGCTAACGAGCAAACAATAGGAAGAGGTTCAATGAATTCAAGTTGGAATTCTCCGCGCGGCGATCTAATGATAACGGTTAACGTGAAACTAAATGACCAAAAGTACTCGCCATTTCTTGCACCGCTTTGCGCACTTTCGCTAATAAACGCGACACTTACCTCAGATGGCGGTAATTATTCTCAACTTCCGATTGGCTTTTCGTGGCCTATATCTATATTTTGGAAGGGATGGGAGAAAAAACTTGGAGGAGTTCTGGTTGAAACTAATGAAGACTCATTTGGAAATGTTTGGAATGCTGTTGGATGCGGTCTCAGAGTTAATAGTCATATAAACTATTCGATTTCCGAAGTAATTCGAGAGCATAATAATAATAATCCGAGCAATCCGTTACAAAATCTACAGTTAGAAACACTAATTTCGAGAAGTCTTAATGTTATGGAACAATATTTGCAACTTTTAGAAAGTAATCCTCAATCGTTTGTGGACATCATTTTAAAGAATTGGGTTAATTATCAGCAAATTGTGACAATTATGACAAGTGGTAAAGTAGTTGGTATAAGCAGCGATGGATCTTTAATAATAGATGATAACAGAGGATTTACTGCTTATCTTAAAAATAATGTACTGAGAATGCCGTCGCAAACACTGGTATTCACATAATAAATTAAGAATTAATACCACTGATATGTTAATTGAAATACATTTCTGAACACTATTTTTTCAATTAATTTTATTTACCTTAAATATTATTCTAATTAAGTATTTCGTATTATTCTAATTTTTTAAAAATTTTTATAATTTGTTTAAATAATTCACTAATAATAAAATTGAAAATAAAGACAGAAAACTATTTGCTCGAAATAGATGTCAATAAGCTATCATTCAAATACAATGTGTTTATTACTGTTTGTGCAATATAAATGCCTATATAAAGTTAATTTATTTATGTGATGAATTATATACTCTTTGTTAACTCAATTAAAGTAAATTTTTTATTTATTTAATTATCCAATGAAATTTCATACGTGAAGTTATTTTTTTAAAGACGTTCATCGACTTAATTCAGATATTATTGGCTATTGAAATACAGGGCAAAGAAAATTTTCACTTTTTCAATAAAACTAAAATTACATGAGCAAAAAAAGTAAATATCAAAATAAACAATCGTATTAAGTATGATTCGTTGATACTCTTAACTATATATTTCGTAAGATATTTATAATTTTAATTAAAGTTGTTTTACATGCGCTGAATTATTTAACAGTTAAGTATATCTATACGTAATAAAAAATTGACGAGTGAAACATACAGATACTAAAACATTCACTTATTCATATGTAGAATCAGTTTAATCCGAACATTCATCCCTCTATCAGGTTTGAAAAGTTACTGAATTGGTTGTATCGCAAACATTTAAATATCTTCCTATCGAGAAGAACAAAACATTTTGGTGAACATCAACTCAATGGACGATTATCTTTTTTCGTTTGATGGGTAGTGACCCACAGACCTATTTCTTAATTTGAAAAAAATGAAGGCTTAAATAATAAACTGGACTTCAAATAATTCTAAAGTGAATTTAAAACGTGGATTTTGAGTGTGATCTATCAGTATATTAATGTGTTTTTTGGAGATTGATTGAATGAAATGTTTACACTTCGCTTATTTAATTGTAAGACTACTTTAAATTCGGTAAAAGTAAAATTATTTCAGCTCAAACTGTTTTCCAATTCATTGACTTAAGAGTAATCTCACGTTAATAAATGATTCAACTTTTACTGTTTTCACTTCAAGTTTACCATGAAATGCATTACTAATACACGCCTAATATATTTTAGTGGTGTTGACCTACTAAAACCAAAAATACATTTGCCATTGTATTTTTATTCATAAGAGACACAATGATCTGACTAAAAATATAAATTTAGAAGACTCTCGAAAATATTTGTTAGGCAGAGTTAATTTAAAAGTGTTATACTTTAACTGCCCTAACCTTAGTTACTGAAATGAGTGATCAAAAATTGTATTGAAACAATTGCTTCGATTTCAAAGCAATTTGGCATAATATTTTGTTAAAAAAGTATACTGAATGTGAAGATACTGTGATGTCATGATACAGGGAAATGTCTCTCATAATTTATTAGCTTATTTTTTTACCTTAAAGCACAAAAAAGTTTACGCAATATCACACTACTCGGTAGTTTAAGTTTACTTACTTTGCCACTTTTTGTTTTTATAAAAATAAATCTTCAGGTTTAAGAACATTTACGAAGTTTATTGGACTATTATTAATCTAAAATAATCTCGCGTAGGAATAATTTCTCATGATTTTTTCAATGTAATAATCCGAACAATTTTGTATTAGACACGGATAATGGTTACTGAAACACTTTATAAAAACTTTTTCTAAATTAGTTTTATCCATAAAACTAGATCGAAACGATATTAATATCTGACTTGATTTTATTTTTGTTAATTAGATATATGGATAAAATATTTTATGTAAAAATGATTATTTTTATTCGCTTGCTTACTACTTTCGCTTTGCTTCTTTGATCTGATATTTTAATTTTAATGTAGTACAGTATATATTACGTTTCAGCATCAATTTTGGCAGAAAATCCCTTTATTATTATAAAGAAAGTGACAGGCATACAGACCAAGAAATATGAAGTCAGATAATAAGCTGGTCAGTAATTACCCTAGAATTGAATTGTATTACTAGAACTAATTTTTTTCTTAATTAAAAATTTGTACAATAATATAGCTTTTGATCGAAAAAAGTAAACTTTTTTTTAAAAAAAAACCTTCACACTATTTTTAATAAAGTTATAATTATTGTTTTGACATTTACGATTTATAACCTGTAATAAATCTTTGTGTTAAACCAACCATTCATCAAAATTAAATGTAATTTCTACAGGATTTCAGAGTGGAATTGTTGACACTTTATTAAAGTGAGATGAACTTGAACTTGGTTTCAAAAGACTCCTTAAGACAATAACATTATATAATTAAAAGATCTTAATTGTTATTGTGATCTTCATTAGAGTTAAAGATCACGCAATCGATTAAAATGACAAAAAACGATAATATCTATTCTTTAAACGCAATAAAATAAATCAAGAATCAAGACAATCATATCTATGAAAACCAACTGTTAATTAAATAATTTTAATTTTTTAATAGTCTTTCACAGAGAAATTAAAAAAATATATTATATAAGATGATCCAGTGTTGTATTTTATCGGTCGACCATTTAAATGAGGACAAACTAATTATTAACCAATAATTTCTGTTGCGTTTATATACTGTAATAATCGCGTGTCAAAGGTCATGGCCCTTTGATTAAGTGAAAGGACAAACAGAAGGTAAGCTCGCATAGGAAGTCGTGAGCGAAGTAATCTCATTTTTTGTTACTGTTAACTGTGGTTTCAATTTTGATCATAGATTAGGGTATTAATCAATAATAACAACAACATTGTATTAAAAGTATGAAAATAGACAATGAAATTAGAGTTTAAAATAATTTTTTATCGCGTTTCAATTTTTCTCAAACATTTCTCCCCGCAATCAATAGAACGAATCTTTTATCGGATAAATGAGATTTACTTGATATATTATTATTATATAAAAAGTGATGTCGATTGTTTCACACTGACCTGCTTTCGTTTTGTTTCGTTTTAAAGCTTATTTTCTTGTGTGTGGCAAACATTTTTACCACCGATAAAGTTTGTTCTCAGAATCAAACATTCAAACAGTCAAACGCGGGCATTATTTAGCGATACAAATAACAATTGTAGTTAAAGTTTACTATGCATTAACCCAAATACTACTCCTGTCTACAAATTACGGAAGTTGTTGTGTGTGCGATGAAAGTAACCGTCCTTTCAAAACATGCTTTCATTATGAATGCTTCTCGTAAAACATACTCTCCTATTAATGAAGATGCGTGTTATGCATTAAAACTTGAGCAAAACTTTCTCAAAAGCGATTGCTTTTCTATTTGGGTGTAACAATAATAGGGAGAGTAATGGCTAATTTGTTGCTCGCTTTTCTATTCGCAATGCTTTCGTTTCTTTTATTTATTTGTTTGTTTGTTTCTGAATGACACCAATTATAAGGAACACGAAACATCCGAACCGATAATAATTCAAAGTAAATACCAGTTGTTTTTTGTTGCCAAAAAAAGTATTTTTTAGCACGATTTTTATTGCATGAAAACGTGAAATTATCTTTTCAGTAATCTAACTAATATTTATATAGTTCACTCTCTGCGCCGTTAATTACAAAATTATGTGTTGTTTAAAAGTTTCGCTTTTAAAATAAATTTTGTATTTGAATATAATTTGCATAAATATAGTTTGTATTATTCATTCTAATTCCGTATATTCAGACGTATCTGTTTATTATTTAAATAAGTCACTATTAATAAAGATTAAAGAAAAAGAAGCAAAAACACTTTCAACCAAATGTTTTGACTTTAAGAAATGAATTATAAGTTACATTAAATTATAATTTATTGAAGAGAAAAAAAATTCTGTTCGCTTTGCTTGAAATTTGCGTGTAAGCATACAATTGTGAATTAATTGAATCGTAATTGAATTTTAACTCGTGTTTTGTAACTTTTATCAAACTTTCATTTACGTTACACTCGATTACAGTATGTATAACTTAGAATGGCATAGAAACTAAAATTAGCGTACAATAAATTGAAACGAACAGAAGTAGAGCCAAATGGTCAAACAAGCAATCAATTAAAGTATGATTCATTGACGCTCAAACAGTATTATTCTACTTCGCTAACTCGTAACCCTAAGATTTTTATATGTTAATTAAAGTTACTTTACTTGCGCTGATTTAGTTAATAGTTAGTTGGTATATTGAAAGAGATAATACAACGTTCACTTAAGCTGCACAGTATACCGTCTATCAGCTTATATATAGAATGGTTTAATGGTTTAAGCCGAACATTCATCCCATCATCAGGTTTGTAAAAGTGGTTGTATAATGGGTTGTACCATAAACATAGCGATTCTTAAATGCCTGCACGCGAAGTGAAAAGAACAACGAAACATGTGGCGAACATCATCTCATTGAGCTCTCATCTGTATTATTACTGTTATTACTGGTTTGATGGGTAGTGACCCACAGACCTATTTCCTAATTTGAAAAAAATTCGAAGCAAACGAATCTAATAAAAAGGATTTTATACTACACTTACTTCTGAGTAATGCAACTTTTATCATCATTTCATTTTATTGTGTTAGTTTACTAGGAATCGGTTCGCATATTCAAGCAGTTTGTATTTTCTCTATTGTTCACTAGTAGTATATCAAAATGCAATATATTTTGCTCATTTGTAAGTTTCATACAATACTGTCTTTTTATATGATTATAAAACTTATTTGCGGTTCGCTTCAGTTGTTTGCCAAACTGATTTCACTTAAAGTTAATCTCAATAATAGGTTCGACTTTTACTGTTTTCTGCTCAACCACTATAGCATCGGAAAAATTTGATAACAGGCAACAAGATTATAGTGACGCCGAGATTGCAATAATTGAATTGCCGCCACCGAGTGATTCCAAGCAAAGATCGCAATCTAATAAAGCATCACAATCTACTTTCAACTTTCAAGACGCAGCGATTTCTTCTTTCTTTGCCGACGAGAAAGATAATGAGCAGGAATCAGAGCCGAGACCATTCACTATTACATTTCCACTTTCGAAGGGTTTAAGTAATAGGCAATCAGTACAGGTATGTCACGCAATGTTTCACGCAATTAGTTGTCAATTCGTTTTACTTTATTTGTTTTCGCTGCGAATAGAGTATAGTTATACCACTACCAGCTAATTTGGATGATAAAACGGGTATAATAGTCATCGAGGATCACTCAGATGGCGAGTTTCTCGATCAAAGAACTCTCAGAGCTCAATTTTTCAGTCCAAGCCGTATTAACAGCGCTGTCAGGTCTCAACCGCTTTTACGAAAAAATGGTAAGAGTAAGTTGTTTGCTGGCAAATTTTATTTTTATGCACAATTAATTCACTATAAGGCGTTAAATAATGCGCGCTAAATAACTTTCATTTGTGTTGATTGGCACTGCAGTATGAAAAAAGCAAAAAAAAAATTAATTTCTTAATTAGTTTCTCGCGACTAACCCTCTTTAAGTGTTAGATAAAAAGAGGAAATAAATTTATTTTTTTCGACTAAGCGTGTGCTCATTAAATAAGTATAATTGAAGCTAATTTTATAAATTAGAGAATACTCTTAATTACAGAATTGTGAGTTTGCTTTATTTATTCTAAATGCGCTGAAATGTTAGCGTTTGTTTTTTTAATTTTCTAAATTTGTCTAATTTTAACTTAATTTTCCACTTTCAATCGTTGTTACTATTGTGCAACATTTCTCGTCAAACTGTTTTAAATTGAGAAATACAATTAAAAACTTTTTTCCAATAACAAAAGAATAAATAATTAAAGTTGATTAACATCGAAATAGTTGAACGAGTGCTTAAATATCGTTTTGATTATGAACTTCAAAAACCTTCAATGCTAGTGAAATGTTTCGATCTCAACTTTAATGCTATTTAAGTAAACTGATTTTAAGCTTATAGAAATTTAAAGAATATTATATTTTTCTAAATAATTTAGAAGGAAACTTACACCGTTTAGATTTTAAATGAATTAATTATAATTTCAAATTCAAATTTGCAAATTTGCATGGGAATTATAGGTACAAATTTAGGAATTTGTTCACTGCTATACTTCTACAAAGGTTTTTGAACTATTTTGACTTTATTACAAAAAAGTAGCGTTCAGTTTCCGTACAGTTGCGTATGTTTTTCAATTTTTGTTTTAGAACTATTGTATCAGCTCTAACGTGAATTATTTTCTTATAATTTTTATTGAGTTAATATTAGCTGAGTTACCATTAGTAGTATTCCTCCTTTGCTTGTGATAATTAGGTGTATGACACTTGAGAACTTTTTTAGTTCAATATTAGAAGTTCAGATCATATTAAATCCCCTAATTTCTAGTATAGAAGCTAATTAAAAGAATGACACTTATTTTTTGACAGGATTTTCTTTAATATATTATAAAAGTTGCTAAAGCGCTAAAAATAATTTACACAAGTGATCGTAAGTTTACAAATTACAATTTTTAAAGAATATAGTGTACCGTATAATATGAACATTCGAATCACTATAGAATAAGGCAAATAAAATTATGCAGTGTAAACATTTATTCAAGTGTTTCGAATTAATGACTTTAAATAATAGGTATTAAGAAAATTGAGTTTATCAGTCACACGCGAAATTTTCTCGAACATTTTATTAGAATAATTTTTAAATAAACAAAAAATATACTCCACTTTAATTTCTGTTTTGATTCATGGAAGCTAAAAAAAATAAAAATCACATTTCTATATGGATTATGAGAAAAAAAAACACCTTAAATAAGTAAGATTATTAAGGGAGAAAATTAAAAATTTTTCTTTGAAAAATGGTGTGCTATATCTGTTAAGTTTGTAAATTTACTATACTTGTCAGAAAAAATAATGTAAAGTTAAGTTTTCTTTGTAATAAAAAATATGAGTATAAACTTAAAATTATTGATATTGAAGTTCGGGTTCCAGTGTATCTGCATGTTTCCAGATATGCTAACCTCGAAACCGAGCCTCATTCAAAATACAGAACCTGAACCCGATTCCGAGAATGAAATTCGGTTTCAGATTATACTGGTTCTGAGGCTCAAAGTTTTTCAGTATTTCTACACTTTTCAAGGTTTACAAACTTATTAATAGATTTAAAATTTAATATATAGAATCTGATAACAATCAAAGTGAATTTACAACAATACAACTTGTATCGCTTAATAAAACATTGAAATCTAGTCAAAGACAAAATCCACGCTCAACTTCGAAAAGAATTCTGAAAGAGATAGCAGTACCATCGACGATAAGTACTGTCATCTTTGACGACGATGAAAGCCAAACGTCCACATTTTCTCCTGAAACCGTATTTCGGCCAAAAGTATCGATTGTGCAGAAAAAGAAATTGCCGATAGTTTCTCGCAAAAAAATTTCAGCGAATAATGTTGTCGTCAATTTACGAGCCAAACAGCCATTAATCAGAAAGCCTATAACAACAACAGTAACCACACCACCACCAACAACAACGCCAATTCCCACCACAACGACAACAATTACTACCACAACGCAACCCACAACTATACTTTTAGAGTTGGAAAAAATAACTGAGAAAACCACAGAAACACCACCCGAAACACTATCGACTACATTACCAAAATCTACGACAACAGTTTTCACAACTAGAAGAAAACCAAATATAAGGCACACAATTTCAATAAATGGAAGGCCGAGTATCCGAAGAAGTACATTCCAAACAACTACCACAACCACAACAACAGTAAAGCCAACCACAACTACAACAATAGCACCAACCACTACGAGTCCACCCATCTTTGTTGAGTTCGATTACGACACTATTCTGCCAGAAATATCGTTTGAATCGGATAATGTTAAAAACAGATCAATAGATCCTGTAAAAAACAAAACATCGACAGTGCGAACAGTGGACGGACCGCGACCACCAGGTGTACCAAACATACCCGGAAATTTTGGATTTCTGCCGTCTGGAAAGGCATTTAATATCCCTCAGAATGTACCCGGAAGTGCGGGCGAAGATTATCCGATCTACGATAAGATCCCGATAACAAAGTTTGATTGCAGAGAACACATCTATCCTGGATTTTACAGTGATTTGGACACTGGGTGTCAAGTATACCACAGTTGTAACGGAAAAATGCGAGCGAGTAAGCATAGCTTCTTGTGTCCAAATGGAACGATTTTTAGTCAGGAATATTTAATATGCGACTGGTGGTACAATGTTAAATGCGAAGACTCGCCAACTTATTATCCATTGAATAAGGAAGCGTTTTCCGCAGAACCCAAAAATGTTAACAATAATAACAACAACAACAACAACAACGCTAACAATGCTAATACCAATGACAAACGAAATAAGCAAACAACCACTGAATTCGTTATTCGCACAATCACTACCACCGATCTTCCGTGAAATTACACCTCAAAATAATTAGCTGTCATCACTTTTTATTGAATTATATTAAAATATAAATATAATTCTTTAAAATAATAATTATTAAATAAATCATAAATTTTTTAAAAGTAAAGCACTATACCATTTAAATTATCGTAATAAAAAAATGTATTTGTTTCACAGTTGTACAAAGTAAATCAATTTTAATAGTAAAAGCATCATTAATTTTGTATTATTATCATTAAAAAACAGATTTTTCTCTTTTAAATAACAGTATTTAATTTAAAAATTATGGTTTTATGTGCTAGGATTTAAAAAAATAATTATGTAAAAATAAAGTTAATAATAAAACAATTGGTAGAACAATATTCTATAAATATAATGACCGTATAATAAGTCTAAAATAAATTAATATTTTAATTACGCAACCGTTTTAGCTTTTATCGGTTAAAACGTTAATTATAATAACGTTAGTAAAGATAGGCATAGTATACAGTATAGAGTGTATTGAGAATTATTAATTTTTTAAGTTAAAGGTAAAGATAAAATATTCGTATAGTAACAGACTTGCGTTGCTTTCGATTTCGACAAAATATCAAATTTATGTAAATCACAACTAATAAAAGTGCTCACAACTCGGTTATATTCAATATTAGAGAGTTTTACTTTTATGACTAACCTATCGTAAGTTTCATATTAAGCCGTTTCATATTAAGCCCGCAACAATTAAATCAGATTTAACACTAAGACCCGATGGTATAAAAAACGTCAATTAATTAGTAATTATTTAATGAAATTTATTGTTGTTTTCTAATCGAATGAAACCGAATTTTATAATTAATAATACGTAATTAATGTTACAATAATGTGTTTAGTCGCGTGAAACGGCTTAATATGAAACGGCTTAATATGAAACTTACGATATATTAATTTGACATTTTATTTGCCAAATTTATTTTTTGACAATTATTAGTGAATTAATAGAATAAAATCGATATAAATATAATAAGCGTACGATTTAGATAGCAATGGCGAAAACCTGTACAATACAGTGTAAGTGTTTGTTTTCCCACCTAATATTGCAATGACCATCACTGCTATTATCCCAATAACAAGACGTTGCGGTATGAAGTCCTGCGCCATTCTTCTGAATTATCACACACGAAACTGTTTAGATATATATGTTGGCATTAATATTAAGAAAATAGTAATATAAGAGCATATAAAGCATATACAAAATACGACATAACACTTAACACACCGACATATTTATATGGTTTATTTTGTTTAAGCAATTGTTGCAACACTTGTTCCACCACAGCGTTCGACCAATTGTTTACTTTCGAGTGCTGATACGTGTTGCCACCGATCACTGTCTCCACCACTTCTTTGGTTATCCTATTGACGCCATCGCTGTCAAAGCATGCGTTGTTCGCCGAATTCGGTGTTAATGTCTGCCAAATTTGGTTAAATATATTCGAATAAATGTTAAATTAAATGAATATAATTTCAATATTTAATGCTTACCGTACTGTCGGCAACGATTTCTGTCATTTAATATTATTTGTGGTATTTATCGCTCTTTAACACGAGTATAATATTTATTTGGGTTATAAAACAATGGTTTAAAAAATAAGAAACTAATTATAATTATTTAACATTTAACTAATTATTTGATAAAAATAATTAACGAGTGATTTACTGCATCATAGATAGCGCTGGTTGTAAACTCAGGCAATCGTATCAAAATCACTCACACGAACTTGAATCACTCACTATCACTTATACGGTAACTTTAGTAAAATACAGTTTTTGACAAATCTCAAACAAAGTTAGGTTAGAAACCTTTATTAGGGTTTTTCGTTTCTCAGTTTGAAATTAGCGATAGATTTTATCAGAACTGTGCAAACTCTGGCTCGCGTGCCATATGTCTCAAAAATTCATTTATATACCCCAATTTTTCTCTTCATGTTTATATTAAATTAATTTCGAATAAAAACACCATAAAAATCATTTTTCAGAATATAAAATTTTTATCAAAATTTACATTAAAATTTTTAAATTAATAATTAAAATTCATCTCTTCTTAGTATCGTTGATCTTTTTCGGTAACTCTTCTAAGAGAATATTTCTAAGATCAGTTCTAAATTGATTCATTTCATTAACAATTAGTTTGGCACCGTTTGCCACACTTTCGTTTGATTGTTGTTTGTTTGAACGCAATTCTTGAACCACAGTATCAGAACTTTGTTTGATTTGGTCGACAATTAGTGTACAGTAAGCGCTGTCTGCGGCATTGTTTGTGGCGTTCGACTGTGGGTTTGCCGCAGCTTTATTTGCTTTCATACTATTCATTAACATCAACGGAAATAATGCTCCAATTAATGCGTCATTAATTTCTTCGTCAGATGGTTCGATAGTGTCAGTACTACCAGGGCTATCCGTTAATATAAACGAATCTTCCAATTGTCCGTCACTTTGTTTCGCTTGAGTCGGTCTTTTGATCCCAGAGTTTGGAAAAAGAAAATGTCCTCTATTTCTCGGTACTTTTGAATTGGTTTTTGTACCGTCAAGCGGTATATTACTGAATACCAAGTCAACCGACTGTTTTGGATGTTTGCCTGATGGTGACTGAAATTTTCGATTTGATTTTCCATTCCGTTTGTTCTGATTTTCATTATTATCACTCATTTTCTATCGCTTTAAGAACTAATGGTAAACAAAATTTTCCGTCGAATGTCAAATAAATTTATTCAAAATGCAATTTTTTACACGTTTAATAAAAATCAATTTAAAAGTTAATACTAATTGTTGCGCACATTATTCACGAACAAAAATTTTTAAAATGCAATTGTTATGGCATTAACGATGTATTAATAGTTAAGAATTAAGTAAATTGTTGTCTCGATCGTTATAACTCTGATTATCGTGAATTAATGGTATTAATTATTTGATTCGATGTAATAGAAAATTTTTTTTTACAATAGATTTAAAAAGATAGATACAGAAAAATTATTTTTAATTGGTTATTATTATATTTCTTTGGTTTTGAGTAAGTTAGCGCGTGATTGGCTAAAAGTGATTGTTAACATTAACAACAACACTTAAGTTTATGCTTAAAGTGAAGTACAATCGAGATTTATACATATGATATAATGCTTGTTTTCACCTTTTATGATACTTGTCATTTTCATTTCTTTTATATTCATCGTACTTCGATTTGTTAATAACTTTACCCTCAGTTTGATACTCTTTTTTAGTGACGACGCGCAAAACAGCGATAGGAATGTCAACATATTTTTTATTGATTGCTAGCTGTACGCTCGCTCTCGACATTTGATCGTCGAATCCTTCCACTTTGCCATAGCTATTGGTATGCGATCCATACTCTATCAACACATACGATCCCTTTTCGAGCGGTAACTGCTCTTTAATATCATTATGTGCCGACGAACTCGAGGCAGTTTTTCGCGAATTTTTTGAGTTCAACATTATCTCTGCTCCCAAACCCAACCCTTTTGGTCGAATATTGGGCTCAATTGGTGCTGATATCCTATTATACGAAAAATAATATTTGATATAATGATTAATATCCAATAACAGTGGGTTCTGTGCATAATAACTTATGTCCAAAATTTTTACTAACAAATATCTAATAAACATTTTGATTATATATTTTTTCAACAACACAGGATGTTTTGTGCACAGCAGACAAATAGTCAATACTCAACTCACTTATTATTTTGGTCATGTTTCCAACCCATTCCTCTCAACATCGCTAAACCAAAATCTTCTACGGGAACAGATTGGTAATCGCAAAGCGTTGGCTCTTCAGGCCTTAAAGACGCGTCCAGTTTGTCTCCGTCTTCGTAACCATCCGGTACTTTGTTACGAATTAGTTGGTCAATAACTAATGAAGATTTCGAGTGAGTTTTCTCGTTTTGATCGCTATCCCAACAATTCGCGTCATTAATCAATTCTCTTTTAGCCATTTCATCGAGTGTTTCGGTTTTAGGTGTTTGTTGCGCACTAACAGCTTCGTCAGGCAACTCAGACTTCAGTCGTTTGTGTTTTGGCACAACATATCGATTATTTTTAATTAACGGAATCACTAATTCTTTTGTGTTCGCACTTTGTTTGGTGCTATGAATGGTTTTGTCGTCAATATGTGTCACAAAATCTGTACTTTCTTTATCATTGTTCGAATCATTATTTTTGTTGACAATACTTTTATACTTAAGTTGTCCCGTAAATTTGATGGAAATGCCACTTTTCGATGTCATTTTCACCACAAACACAAACACTGTAATTTAGTGTAACGATATTTCATAAAATCACTCAAAACAATATAAGCTTACAGTTTATTTCTCAAATAGTTTTGTACCTTTTTATACTAATCACAAATACTCCTTTTATTAATATAAATAGTAAGACAAATTCGAATTCATTAAAAATATGATAGTTTTGTGTTATAAAGAATGCGGTTATAACCTGATTACAGAATGCGATAGTTTTACGTAGTGTTGTTTTACTTCTACATTTTAATTTTCTTTTACTTTTTCTTTCTGTTATTATTACTTATACTAATTTTCAAATCAACGTACGTAATGTCAATAGAAATGTTAGAGGGAGAGTGATATGTTAAGGGAGTGAGAGGGAGAAAGAGAGGGACGCACAAAATATTAAGGGAGAGAGAGGGAGAGAGACAGAGAGCATATTAAAGCGTTATTACAGCGTTAGTATAAACTTTAGATACAGTCTTGATACTTCAATTTAAACGAGAATTATGTATGTCTGTGTAGAGTGTGTGTGTGAGAGAGGGAAAAAACATAAAAAAAACCGTTTTCTTTAGCTGTTATATAATGTTAATTTAAATAACTTAAATAAAAATACATATTAGAGCTACGGTAAAGTTTTTACCGGGTTATCTAGTTTTTTTAATTTCGATTCTATTTTACTTTCGATTAAGCGAAAGTAAAAGTAAAATATTAAAAAACAACACTAGTTTTACGTTATTATCTTGCATTTAATACTATGCAATGCTGACCGGTATGGTGTTGTATGCGATGTACTATTATATATCATACGTCTAGCATTGCACATATAAAGCCCTAAATAATGAAACCCTGGCACAAACACCCAAATAAATATTTATAAGTTCTTAGATTTTTATATATTTCCCACCAGTCAACAATGTTTTGAAAATTACATTTTAACTATTTGAGAATATTTTAAGATCAAATTTCTTATGGGATATACTGTAACAGTATTATTACATAATATACTCGATACTATGGTTACTCTCGCTTTGGAACTCACTTATCAATAATTGTTTACCTCATGACGTAAGCTTCAAACGTGTGCTTTAGTGCCATGCGTTCACTATTGCTATATTAAATTAAACAAAGTTTTCATAATCCAATTCAATTTATGAAATCATTAAAAGTTCATAATAATTGAGTGAACGATGAAATATGTGATTCGCAAGCAGTGTTTCTCGCAATCAAGACTTGGTTTACTTTTGTACGAATTAACTCTTAACTCGGAATTACAAAATGGTTTAAATAAAGAGACGCGAGAGTACGAAACGCCGATCTGTTTTCAATACACTGTTAACGGATCGATTCCGCACATCGTGTGGGACATCGCGAGTGATGTGCGCGACGATAACTCACCACTTTTACTAACACTGCCCACAACTATAGATATGAACGAATCAGTTCGTAACTTTAATAAAACAACAATAAACAAAGCAAGTATTAACTCAGGATTATTGAAGTTCGCAGGCATTGACACATTTAGACACTCATTTCTCGCAATGCAAGACCCATTACGAGCGCTGAGAACTGGTCAGAACAGTATTAACGGTACGGCTGTGTTCAGTCGTGGCGGCAAGAAAGTGGTGAACGCAAAATTATTGCTGGATATCGTATCTAATTTCAGACCAAACGGATACCAAGCGGTATGCGATAGCGACACAGACGCTAATTCTAACCAAAAGCGTGTTAACAAATCTGTGGACCGAACTCTTACTTTTCTTGATGAGTGCGTTGAAGCGCACAATGATTCACAAGAAGTAAAGAATAACGACACTGGTATCTACGGAACCATTGAGGGAGGCTTTGATTATGACATTAGAATAAGGTCAGCGAAGGAAACAGCTTTACGACCATTGGATGGTTTCATTATCGATGGCTTCCACACCAATGGTCCGCAAACTGAAACTGGTTTCGATATCGAACCAGTAATTCCTATATTAGTGGATGTAATGAAATATCTTCCCGGAGATAAACCGCGAGCAATGTTTGGCGCATTTCGTCCGAATGTGATCATAAATCTTATCAAAAATGGTATCGATATATTCGATTCTTCTTACGCCACCGTTATCTCGGAAAGAGGACACGCATTGCTTCCAATTATAGATATGAGTGAAATAAAACTTAATAACTTAACGCTTGATTTAAATAGCGAGGCATATAAACTAGACGTCGAACCGATTCAAAGCGATTGTCAGTGTTATACATGTATTAATAAGTTTACGAAGGCATACATTCACCATTTAAGCACATCTAAAGAAATGTTGGCACTTGTTTTGCTCATGTTTCATAATTTACACGTATTTTACGAATTTTTTAGACAAATCAGACAACTCATGAATGAAACTAAGTTTGAACTACTGTTAAAGAAGTTATGAAGTTTATTATCATTTTTAATTAAGTTATTCATTAGTTCTCTTCAAATTTTATAGATTATTTGGATTATTTACTAAATAAGATCGTTATTATTTTTTTAAGCGATACATTGCAAGTTTTGTGATTATTTTATAAGTTTCAATACTTGTAAAGTTTTAATTTATTTGAGTAGTGATAAGTAAGGGCTTGAAAATCGTTAGAAAAAATGGTGCAAAATCGTTAATTAATAGTTAGAAAAAGAGTACCGAAATCGTTA
>JAQIVF010000013.1:0-63579 GCA_034698365.1 Steganacarus magnus
ATAATTTTGAAGCTAACTTGCTAAGGTATAAAATATTAAAAATTATTTTAAAATAATCTTAATTGAGTTAAGGATAGTAAATTTAAAAATTAAGCAAAAAACATAGGTTGCAGGATATCTATATCAAATCCGTTTTCATTTTGTTTAGCTTCTATGAGACTAAATGTTAAATGGGATAAATATAGCAAACGTAAATCACATTTTGTTTACTGTTTAAGCAATGTTTGCAATTTATAAAATTGTGAATAACTCTAAAACATACCGATTGCTTGAACGTATTGCACTAATAAGTGAAAGTAAATCAAAATACACAACAAATTAATTTTATTTATCATATTTGGATTTCATATTTCACACTTCATCGACGAACTATGAACAACTAGTAACATACAAAAACTAACTCTAAACATATTCCAGTCGTTTTTATCATCAATAAGGATGGGTTAGAGAGCAGCCTAACATACAAACATAATCTTCTAATTTCGGCAGAAGTGGTTGTTGTTGTTTTTGCCTCCAGAGGCTGTTTGCCTAGAGTTACATCACTCCTGTGGCCTCTCAATAGCCAATGACGATATAGAGGATCTCTCGAAAACAGAAAACATAGAGTATACTAGATTTTTATGTGCGTAAATGATTTGTTTAAGACATTGTGTAATGATGTGAGTTTCGGGGGAAATGTTTCTTAAGTGATCTGATGGGTTATCATCCAGTTTAGTGAAACAAGTTTGCGCTGCATGTATGTGTTCGGTGTGTGTTGCGCTTCCGCATTCTAACCCATTTTGCTGAATCGCGTGTCATATTTCTAGTTAATAACTCAAATGCTGCTCTGATCGTACTATTATATAACTATTGTAATAACTATTTTTTAATAGATTGGTTAAAAAATATTCGGAGTTTACTCTATCTTCCTAAATATATTCACTAGTTCTTGAAATCACCCCCTCTTTTCTTATAAAAAGTTAATATAGAAATAATTTATTTTGATGGCTATTATATGTAAATTCTGTGATTATATATTAAGGTTACTATGAATAATTTAAATATTATTATCGCGTGTTTATCACATTTATTTACTCACTCTATTTTCTACGATAATCAATTAATTTATATAAATTATATTATTAAAATCGATATATTTTGCTCGAAAAATTATACTATTGTCTATAAAATTGAATTTCAATAAAAATGCATTGAATTCAGCATTAAATAACCGACTGATATATTGAGATCAAGTTTACAATTCCTAGAGCTATAGGTTAGTCTGACATAAGTGCAAACTATGTTCTTTTATTACAGCAGCAGTAGATTGCAGTATCAGATGGAAAATATCTGTACTTTCTAAACTTGAACCCGAAATTTGATTCTTTTAAAATAGCATTTATCCGCATACACACCCTTTTTCGAGATGAAGTTGATTGAAGTGTGAGCACCTTTAATGCTATGATAAGCGCGCTTTAATTTATTAATAGTTTTAACAAAATGACTTTATTACTCTATATAAACTATTATTTATCATTTAACTGATAAATTGGTAAATTATCTTATAAATTGTAGATTAAATAATTAAAAGACTGTAATTAATTTATCGTACGATTTTCCTTTAAGAAGAATCGAATTGAGGATATTTTTAACTTAGAAATTTTTTAGCGTATCTTACTTTTGATTAATTAATTTCTTAAACTTGAAACTATTATTGTTTTTCTAAACTTATACATTTAAAAAAATATAGGAATGATTCAAAATAATTTTCACGGATTTGGGGCCATCAGAAAACTCATTGGAATTTAATGATAATTTTCTTGATTTCTAAAAAATAGCATACAAAATAGCAAAAATATCATTTATAAACATGCATAAAACGGCTCCTAATCACCCAATTCGCGCATATATTGCAATTATATGCTCCTAATTAACGAACTAAAAAAGTAGCAAATGCTATCATTTTGGGGCTCTATTAATTACCCGATTTCGAAAAAAAATTAAAACATTTTAAAATATTCATTCAGAGATTTTCAAACTTTAGTGACTTAACATGTTTTATTTAAAAGAGTTGTAAATTTCTGTTTGACAATTGTTCAAATATTGTCTTTTTCTAAATTGAAACATTTCATTTTGATTGCCGGTAATCCTTAGATAATTTGAAAATCGGGGGAATAAAAATTCCATTTGAATAGAGAACTATTTTCAATTAAGGTTAAAATTATTATTACAACTGGAATTACTTATTGTCTTTAGTATTCATTAATACAGAACATTGTTATTTCATGCATTAATTTTCAATTATTGATAGCTGTCGGCTTTTACATCAAAGTCTATCGGGATTTGCCTTCTCTATAGGATTAGAATAATAGCCTATGTGCACTCTATCATGTAAGCTCTTTAAAATATCTAATGTGTTTTTCATGAGCTTTAATCAATTAAATAATGTTATGAAAAATAGATATATTTGGTATGCAGTTCACAATTTTCATAAAAATTGATATATCGTTGTTTAACATATAAAACATTTGCTATTCTAAATGATTTTTGTAGCTCTACTGCGAATTCCTTGTTTGAATAATTTATTCAGTTTCCATTTACAGCAATAAGTTACTCATTAAACATAAAACTTTTAAACAAATAAAGTTCTTAAGTGCGTTCATAATAAATAAGTCATTGTTTTCATTAAAATTTTCGATGTTTTATTAAAATTGGACGTAACAAATCAAAAATGTTAATTTTAAATATTTTAATAAACAGTAAGAAAAATAATATTAAGTTTCAATTAAATTTGTATTTTGATTACAAAAAATAAACAAATACATTATAAATGAATTGGATGTTCATTTATTAAGCACTTCTGGTTCAACAATATTCAAATAAGTTTTGCCGGACGACACGGCCACAGGTATGGATCCATCGACTTGCTGTCCCGGTCTGACGAGCACACTGTCACCAACTTTCCAGTCAGCGGGAGTCACGATATTCGCTCGCGAAGCGGTTAACTGAAGAGAATCGATGAGTCGAATGATTTCGTCAAAGTTGCGACCAGTGGACGCCGGATAGCTTATCACTGCTTTGACCTTCTTGTCGGGTCCGATCACGAACACAGCGCGAGCCGTAACCATCTTGTTATCGTAGCCCAAGTCAAGCATTCCAAGTAATTTTGCGATAACTCCGCTCTCGTCACCGATCAGTGGAAATTTTACATCACATTTGCCGTAATCCGACACATCCTTAAGCCATAGCTTGTGGTCGTCCACTGTGTCGCAACTGATGATCAATACTTTAACGTTACGTTTGTCGAATTGCTCAGACAATTGCGCCAAACGACTGATTTCTGTGGTGCACACTGGCGTGAAGTCTGACGGATGCGAGAATAATATGCTCCACGAGTCACACATATACGAGTATATGTCCATTTCACCCATTGTTGTGTTCGCCGCAAAATTAGGAAATGTTTCGCCAATATTTAGCATTTTAATTGTTTTTAATTAACAAAGCAATTTTATTGATTTTATATTTGATATTTAGTTAAATTGTGGGCTTATTTTGTGTGCAATGAAAATTGAACATTAAAATCAGTGAGGAATGCGCATTGAAAGGCACACACCGTTTATGTGCGCATTCACGTAACGCACGTTTCGTCTATAGATGTATAAGCATTACGCGTGTGCAGTAACTATATCTTGCATGTTCAGTGTGACCTTAACTAAAAAATATTTGTATATTGTATACAATCAATTAATACATTAATATAATCAACACAATATGCCGAATCCGTATTTCGGTAATTATCCCGCGGAATACAACCGCGCAATACATGGCCCATACAATCGGTCGCGATTTTACGGACAACGTTAGTATTATATAACGCAGTGTTCGTGTTTTGACGCTGTATTAATATTTATTATGTTTGATATTTGTTTAGCGGACACTCCATTGGCTGACGTTAAGCTAAGAGACTTACGTTCGTGGATATTTCGCCGCAATGTTCATCCGGTCGCGATATGGGGTGGAAGCGCTCGCTGGTACTTCAGATGGGTTCGAAGATTCTATGAACCGCTGTATGGCTCGCCACTCCAATGGACGTTTCAATTCCTTGCCATCGCTTGCTTCACGTTTTATCTCAGCTATTATCCCCATTTGAGTACGTATTAGTGATTCACTCAATTTTAAACAATTATTTTATAATTTTTCATTTTTGCTGCAAATTTTTAGGACACGAGAGATGGAGAAAATATCACTGGTAATGAGAGAATGGCTGATCGCACACATTGCTAGCAATTTCGATTTCGATTTATGATTATAGTTAAGAAATTACTGTAGAATTTAAGTTTAGAGTTGATTCAAAAATAAAATAATGAAATTACGATACATATAATTGCGTAAAACTAATATTTGTTGTAAAATTCGCGTTTATTTCAACTCATTTATTCATATCTATCGTAAAAATTCTAATATAAGTTAAAAATTATGAAGTCATATGCGTAAATATGATAAATTACATTATCATTATCCAAAGAATTTCGATTATGTGATTAAAAATAAGTACGAAATATTATCGTGAATTTTTTCGCTATAATGCGAAAATCTAAAAATGGTTTGCGTTGACAAATAACGGTAGCGATAATCGAGGCCCAAATTATTGCCAAAAAATTTTCTTCTCATACGGAAACTTAAGACAAAAATTATCAACTATTTAAGTTATGCATTCTTTCGATTTTTAAGATTTTATCGACAAATATCCTCTAAACGAAAATAAAATTGATTTCGGTGAGCAGACTAAAACAATTAAAATAGATTATTAATAATTTAGTAATTTTATTACAATAATTGAACGTAAATCGGAGAAAATTACAGCAAATAAAATGTAAATAAACTTTTACTAAATAATATATAAATTTTTCTGCTGAATTATTAAAAGTAATTAACTTATATATAAACAAAACATTACTTACAGAGAAAGCTAAATATTATTAAAAACTGAAATACTTTTTCTTATTAACTTAAATATGCAAACTTTTATAACATATTCGTTTCGTAACACAAGTTTAATTTTTTTGATATGGACCTATAAATTTATTAATTAATATTTTAATATAACAATTTAGCTCATTTACGACCAAATATGTTAGTAAATTAACTATAAAATGGATGAAAAAATGTTATTCCACCTTAAAATATATATAACAGCGTACTTGCATTGGTTTTTTTGAGCACTTTTTTGAAATTACTTAACAAATTTTAAAAAATGGTTTTTTAATTGATTAGTTATTTGTTTTTTTAGTGTTTATCGAATGACAAAAACGGTAGGATAATATTAATGAAGTAAATATCGTTTAGTAAAATTGTTTCTCTAAAAAAGTGGCCCAAAAATTACTAAATGCACGTTTTCTGCAAATAAGTTTTTTTTATCAACAATCAATATTTAATAGAAATATAAAGTTAATAGAGATGTGTTTTTTGTATGAGCGAATTAAACGCAAAGAAGAGACCAATCATTTAGTGTTTTATTTTTGTTTGTGTGTTGGTTTCGCCAAACATTTGGGACAACATAGACATTATAACAGCGAACACGTGTACTTCTTTCTCTTAGGTTTTGGTTGCGGACAGAGAACCGCTCGAATTGCTTCGTCGAATACGTTTTTAAGCCCCTTCTGCGTCAACGCTGAACACTCGAGATACTTAACAGCTCCGATCTCTTTAGCCATTGCCAGTCCCTGAGGATAAGTGATTGGCGCTAATTTTCGGTCTTTTAACTTCTCCAAAGTTTTTGTATCGTCGCGAAGATCTAGCTTTGTTCCAACCAATATTATGGGCGTATTTGGACAGTGATGACTCACTTCTGGGTACCACTGGTTCGAAAATAAATCATTAATTTTAATCCTAATTCGAAATTTTATTAAATATTACCTTAGCTCTCACATTCTCAAACGACGCTGGATTTACTAACGAAAAACAAATTAGGAAAACGTCCTGAAAGATGCAATAGTTTCGTATTTAAGTTTGCTTCACAAATTTATATTAAATCATATAATTTATTATATAACTTACAGTTTGCGGGTAAGATAATGGTCTCAATCTGTCGTAATCTTCTTGACCAGCTGTGTCCCATAGACCAAGATTTATAGGTTTTCCATCTACCATAACATTTGCCGAATAATTATCAAAACTATTCAATTAATTTTAAAAAAAGAATCATCAATAAATGATGCAATTCATGATTTACAAAAAAAAATCACTTACACTGTAGGAATATATTCTCCTGGGAATGCGTTTGTTGTGTAACTTATTAAAAGACATGTTTTACCCACAGCTCTGCAAAAAAAAGTGAAAATAAATTAACTTCTTATAGATTCTCAATAACTTATTCGTAAATTTCATAAGACCTTGGGATACTAAATAGTGGTTCGCAATGACAACATGAGATTCACGCTAATTTAGCAGTTATGCAAATCACAAGCGAAAAGTTTTTATCTAACCGATTGTATTGAAATTTATTTTTGTTGTTTAGTTCCGATTTATGTGGAAAAATAATTACGGAAATTTTATTATTTTTTTTTGCTTGAAAGGTAATTAAATTTTTTTTATTTGATTATTATAAATAACACAATTTCTGTGTAATAATTACGTGTTAATCATTAGGCAAGAAATATTATACTGTAAAACTATACTTAATTTCCTTTTTTGAAATTTACTCATTCATAATATTTATAATTATGGTCACAAGATCATGAAATTGTTGAAATAGTTCTACAAATTCGACACAAACTCATGGTAACAACTGTGGCATTAAATTTGATCAAAACACTACTCATATTTTTTATTATATTATAATATATGTTTGAATTAAATATTTGAGTAGAGATTCACTCACTCACTCGCTATCTCTATACTCAACACTTATCTTCTTATATTAACATTTGAACTTAATTTCTCTAAATAACAAAACATATAATAATGTATGGCATAATTGTTATGAATAGTGTTACGAACAGATCACACATCACATCACACTTACCCGTCGCCGACAACTACACACTTGATTGCTTGCATTTTGATGTTAAATAACGTATGAATCAAAACAAAATTTTATATTAAAATAAATATAATATATATCTATAGTGTAAGTGAAAACAAGTGAAGCGCAGACATAACTAAAAGCAATAGAGAGTTATTTGTTACCACTGTTTGATTAGTTGGTCAAATGCCATATAAATACAAAATATAGCGATTCAGTGATGGGTGACGTGAATGGGGTGTGCCTTATGTTAGCGCTGAATGCGAGCGTTATTACGCCGATCGCTATTTATAGATGGCATTACTAATCGTGACCTTAACTAAACATGTATTAATAATTTAGTTTTGTCAGCGTTGCGAGTGATTATGTAATGCTGTCACTGTTATGCTATATTTATCACCAACTGCTGCACCAAATGAATGTTTTGTTTATTATTTATAAACTAATTTGAAGAATATATACATTCGTATTCGTATTCGTAAGCAACACTTTTAGAAATTTTCACTGAAAACAATATTATTCTTAACTCAGTTTAAATGGAATCAAAAGTGAGTGCAATGCAGCAAAATATCGTGACAACACAACACACTTCACTTACGTTAGAAAAGTTAAATGATATCACTTTTAAATTTAAAAATTGTGTTTCGAGTTTGCAAAAATTTCGTGATTACAGAGAAATAATTTTGAGTCATTGCTTGACCTAAAAACTAATTTTGATACAAATAGGTGCCATAAACTCTGAATTTTAAGTACCCGTTGGCCATATCTCGGATTTGCTTTTTAATATTTACTCGTTTTGTTGAGTTGAGTCAAGTTTACCACAAAATTTTGTAATGTAAAATTAAAATATTTATAAGTTGCAGTTTGTAACTTTAATTTGAAGAATACAACCGTTACACACGTTATACATTAGATTCTAAATTAGAGACTAAATTAAAACTTTAAATAGAATATAAAAATTTAGAATAAAGAACTGATACATAATGTCAACTTCACTGCTACAGAATATCCGAGGAATTTTAAAGTAGTGGTCACTTTCAATAGTTTTTGAAGTTTATTGCTTTTGGCTCCAAATTTTCTCATTAAATCCTAAAAGTGGATTTGAGGGACGAGAGCATGAGTTAAAATTTAAGATCCATTTCTGTATAATTGTTAGCAATTCTTAATAAACGCAACATTTATTTACGGTAACTGTTTTTGTTTTATGAAAACGAAATGCGAAAAGAAAATACAATAAACTTGAAAACTTGTTAAGCTTTCATTTTTTAACGTTACCATAAATAATATATTACTAAATTTTATTACTGATATTAAGAATCATTTATCCTATTTTGCAGCTTAAATATTATAATATAATTTATAATTTTTACCTATTATTTTCCAGTTTAAGTAGAGTTCATTTAACTTAATTAGATTTACATGATTAGCGTGTTCTTAATAATTAAATTTAATTTCACTTGCATTTAAGATAATCTCGAAATTGATTAAATATTTATGCTTTATTATGTGCCAATAAAATTGTTTTGCAAAAAAACTAATTTCGAAAAGTCTATTGAGGGCATTACTTGAATAAAACATATCACTCACTTCGCTCACAAACCAATCAACCATTTAAATAAGACGACAATTTGTAATGATTAAAATTAGAAATCTCTCATAATTTTAGATGAGCTTTCATAATAAATTGCGTGTGATGTGCCAAAACTCAAAAACAAATTTTGCAGTTCTCATAATTTTTACAGAATCAATCGTTGGACAAGGTTTCGTGAGTGTGTGACAGATATAGAATAGTATATTCTAGAGGTCCAAAATGGTACCCGTGGGAGTGTTATTCATAATAAAACCTGTGAAATGTGCGGGAATGAAAAAAATCTCAACATTAAGGCTAATGCAATCCGGGACCCGCGGGAGTTAAAATTTTAATTACGGGAGGGAGTGGGAGTGAAATTGTGAGAATTTTTGGACCTCTAGTATATTCTGTTTATTTTAGTGTAAATGATTAATTTTTGACAAAAAATTATTAAAAGCAGAGCATGTGAATTGTGCAGTCAAAGCTATTAAATTGTAATGTGGCATAAAAATTAAGCAGTTTTGGCAAATAACTAAGAATTATTTGAGAATTATTGCAAAGAAAATTTATGCAACCCTTATGTTAACAAACAACATTATAAGACATCGTTCTCATAAAACACGTTTTATTGTTTTTAAAAATTATTTTCCATTATTTTCATAATAATCTGAATTGTGTTGCTAATATTGAGCATAGTTTATGACTTAACAGTATAACATTTTATAATAATCTTTTACTATACCGTTCATTATTTAAATACAATAATAAGAGCACATTTCATTAATGTATAAATTTATTGTTTAAGGAACGAATGGTCCCGATTATTACTTTTCTTAATTAAGAGAGAGAGACGACAAATGGTTCTATTATTGCATATGAAATTCGCAATGATATGACAAGTCAGTAGTGAAATGTTGAAAATATTTGTTGTTTGACTACAATACAAAAAATCTGCTGCAAATATTGTTTTTTTTTATGTTGCTATTTATTGTGACATTTAGTTTTTTAGAAAACTTTCATACGGGTGTAGTTCTTCGCAATAATTCAAACGGAAATTCTTTTCGTGGCGAAAAATCTCTAGAATAATCGCGAATCACAAAATCCTTTCTCTGCGAAAAGTCACGCGAAACGTCTCGATTGATATCAACGGCAGTGGAAACGGTGTTACATGTGGTTTCGCGAGAAAAGGGTGGAAAATTGAAATATGTCAAGTCTCTCATCGAATCAGATAACGGCATATTTGGCACAACTAAGCTTCCCTGTCTCGAGGTTTTCATAATTTGCGAACACGGAGACGCCTCACGAGATAATTCGTGCGTTCGGCTATACCTCCGTCCTCTGGTTCCGTGACGTTTGCAAAATACCGCCATATTTTGTTCTGGAGCTGCCATCGATGGAATTGGAGACAAATAATCGATATATTGATCATTGTCTAAATGCTTCTTGTAATTATACTTATGGAGGTTAATGAACAGAAATATTGCAAAAGTGCCAGAAATTTCGCACAATATTAGCGAAATGACCGCAAATAAAAATGAATAACCGTAATGATAGTCGAACATTGCATTTTGAAATGTGGATTTAGGCCGCAATTTATTGCCCACTTCCGCTTTAAACGTCGAAATAAATATAACCATTCCCGCCAATATCATTAAACCTGCGTTTTTATAAATATAAATTACATTAAAATTTGTTGTTTTTGTATTTGATTCAAAAATTTTCAGTTTCGAAATCGTAAGCCTTTGATATTTCCAACTAAAAACTAAAGGTTATGATAACTTTTCTTTGGTTATAAAATAAATAAATACCGCAGTATTTGTTCATAAAATCAACGGAAGTTTAATATAAAAGATTTGTTAAATTTTTATAAAAAAGTTTTCTCCTATTTTGCGCATTTGAAGAAATGGCTTATTGCCAAAAAAAATAAAAAAGCATATGAATTATTAAGATAAAATACTGTATATAAAAAAAATATGATCTTGCAATTAGCAACGCTCGCAACAACAAAGACAACATCGCAACATACCTGAAAGAATGAAAGCGATACCAGAGGCAAAGGTCAGCATTTGCTTTCTGCTGCAAACGTGACCCAAAAAGCATAATAGCTCTCCAATTAAAAGTATTGCTGAGCTTATCAAAATGAATGTTGCAGCTCTCTTTGCCGCATCTGTAATGGTTTTATCAAGAGATAGAAAAAAATTCCATGAATAATTTATTATTAACAAAAGTTTTTTTCTTAGCTTATATATCCAAGTATTTTATTGGGCAATTTTCAGAATACAGAATGAACCGTTTATTTGATTGTAAAGTACAAAAAAATAAAGGTTAATATCTAACAGAGTTATGTTCAGTTTTTTTATTAGAAATAAATAGTATAAATTTTAAAAAACTATAGCTAAGGTTATAATTTCGATTTATTGTGTTTATTATTTTCCAAATTTTATTTTGCATATAAAAGCTTATGATTTAATGAATTTTTAAAAGAATTTAGTTTAAATTCTTTAATCGCTTTTCTCAGAAAATTACTTTTATTTTTTGGTATAATTACTTTAAGTAAATAACAATTATTATATTAAAATTACAATAATTTTTTAGAATTTTATTTTTAATTTTAGAATTTTTAGAATATTTAGAATAGTACCGAATAGTACTCATTGAATTTGAAGTAAAACTTTTCCATTTTCATAAGTATTCACTAACTAAAAATTATTTCATATAGACTTGTGTTAGACTGAAACATGTTCTCATTTCGTTTATTAATTTAAAACTAATTAAAACGCAAATTTGATGTGTTTAGTGTTTAACTCGTTCAATAGGCTAACCCTTATATACTAAAGCATTTAAGCACAAAAATTGTGTTTGAAACTAATAATTTAATTTACATGTTGTTTTTCATCTTACATGGTATGGCCAGTGTTGAATCATTCGGGTCTGGCATGTATTCTTCTTTTGAAAAATAATCAGTAACAAAACATTGCATTAAGCTCTTCGGGGCTAATAAAAGTGTAAAACACTAATTATTAGCACATTTTGCAAACAATTGTTTAAACTTAAATAATTAAATTTTTAGTTTATTTCGAATATTTAAAATCAAATTTAGAGTATAAAGAATGAATGAATCAAAAAGTAACTCACGATCGTTGTGGCAAAACTGCCAAAGACCGCACACAGAGAATTTTTTTAAAAACTCCAGATCAGAATCCATAGTAAATTTTTTATAATCTCTATTAATCATTAGTTCCACAGAATGAATCCACTCATTAGTGAGTATAGCGATACTCTGCGCCACTGAAGAGGCGACCGCTGATAATGGCGTTACAAATCGAAGGAAGCGAATCGATTTCACAGACATTATGAAAAATTTCTCAAATTCAACAACACTAACATTTAAAACGAGTGTTTTATTTAAAATACTTTAGACTCGTAAAAATTTTAGCTCACTTTTCGTTTATTTCCTAATAATTCCCAATTCATTGCGCGGATAAATAAATGAATTTTATCGTATAATATTTAATAGCGAAATAAGCGAATAACACAGCGCCGAACTTATCCTCGAATCTGATTAATCTGCCACGAATTATCCAAGATTTAAAATTCGAGTTCGTTAACATTGCAGAATTTTTTTAGAGTTAACACGTGATTAACAATCAACACATCAACAGAGTGTCAACATTTTTGAAATCTTTGATTGACAATGAAATTACAACAAAAATCGCCACAAAACAAATTGTGCATAAATTAGGCAATGATATGATGAATATGAGCGTGCAATGAGACTCATAACTATGTATTTTATATTAAAAAAAATAATAAATGAGAAAATGCTTCGTTGAATATATTGATCGCACGCGCATTGCATCGAATCACACCATCATATTCTCCTATTATCAGAAGATTATTTTGTTTTCTTCCTTCAGTCACGTAATTCATTTTTTATTAAATAGCAAAATAATAATAAAAGAGTTTTTTTTATTGATGCTAATTAACGTTTTGAGATTTAAATGATATGTAATAAGTTAAGGATGTGAAAAACCGGAAAACACCCGCTTTTTATAAAGACTTTTATTTTCGGGAATATAGTATAAATCATAGAATTAACTTAATTTAATAATAATTAACTAAAATTAATGTTCGCGTTTTCCCCGTTTTTAATGTATTTTCTATAAATTCCCGATTCTTCCCGTTTTAAAGAAAATTTGCTATATTATTCCCGATTTTACAGTTATTCGAATTTTTACAGTTAATTTTTCGCTGAGATTTATTACTCTTTGGAAGCTATTTTAATTGAATTAAGTTCATAAATAACTATAAAATTACTATTTTTAAATATTAATTGATAATATTTTAAATCGTGATTTTTCACGCAATAAAAAATAACAATATAGTAAAATATTAAAAAAAAAACACTAATATTACTTTTTTATGTTTGCCGAATAATGTCACATTTTTGCACCATTTTAGTGTCCCGATTTCCGCCCGTTTCGGCAATTTTAAGTCCCGGTTTTTCACACCCTTAGTACCCTAAAATTACGAGTATAGGCCGCATTGCCTGCATAGGCAGAAAAAAGAAAATTATCAAATTATTTTTTTGATAAATGAATTTATGTATTGGCCGCATTGCATGTATAGGCCGCATTTAAAAACAAAATATGTCAAAATAGGTCACTAAAACGCATTTTATTATTATTGTTATTGTTTTGAAAACACTTTAAATTAATACTTAAAATGTCACTAATAATATCATATAAAGTGAAATTTAAACTAAAAGTTAAAACTTTCGCCGAATAAAATGGTAAACGCTCAGTAGGACGTAAGTTTAATGTCGACGAAAAAATGTTAGACGTTGGAGAAGTTCAAAGTCTGTTTTGCAAGTTATGCGTTTCACGAAACGTGCACTTCTTGGATAGTTTTTTGGCCTGATCTTGAAACAAATTAAAAAGATGGGTATTAAAAATGAGAGTTCAGAAACGACATGTGACTATAATAGATATTAGATTCAAAGCTATAGCAAAAGCAAAAAAGTTTAACATCGAAAACTTTAAAGTTTTGAAACACATCTAAATTTAATTTCGTTAACTCGAACAAAGCAAACCTAACTTTTTCTTATATTAGGAGAAAGAGATTGGGTAAATCGTCAAAAAAATCAATTTATCCATACATGCATGTACTTCTATGGGTCAACCTTTACCAGCAGATTGGGTAGAAAAGTTTGCACGTTTTGTTGAATACTTTAAGAAAACATCAACAAATGTAGACTTGAGTCAAATTGGCAATATGGACGAAATAGCTGTTACGATATTCCAGACAAACGTATAGTAGACGAAAAGGGTAAAGATTTTTTTATAACGACTACTTGTGCAGAAAAGTGCAACTTTACATTAATATTATGCTGTACTGCTGATGGTGGTAAATGTGAGCCGTGTTAATCACTGAATATAACGTTGTTGAACTTTGCAATGATTGCAATAGAATGTGTATTATGGCTGCTGTTACTCAGCATATAATGTAATAATAAATGTAACATTAGTTATAAAGTGATTGATTGCATATTCGAATTGCAATAACAAAATGTCTATCTAAAGATGACAATGCAAATAATTATTGCTATTAGTAACAGTATAATCTAATTCGGGAAAGCGGTTAATATAAATTTAGCGCGAAAGCTGTCTAATAAAAGATGAGCAGTATTATAAAATGAAGTATGAACTCTAAAATAAGATCACAATTCAATGCTGAAAATATGAGGTCACAACAAATCATTTATAGTAAAGAAAAAAGTGTAAATGGCGCCCTTGATAGGTCCCATTGCAAGTAATAACAATGCGTTTAATAACAATTTACTATATTATATTGTTAGTATTAATGTAAATGCAATTGCAGAGCGTTAATTGGAACATTTGCATTATATTAAATAATATAGTAATTAAACTATTAATTATTTTCAGATCAAGCTATACTATTATTTAAAAATAATCTATCTTTTATAATTATAGACTAATATATTCTAGATAATTAATCCCACATTAAGTTTACACTTTTTAATAAGTAACTATAATTTTTAATATTAGTAAAAATTTTAAATATTTCTCCCGAATTTTTGGATTTTTGTTGCCGAATTTGATGTTTTTAGCATCCCGATACCTAACCAAATTTGTTACTTTTTAATGCCGAAAATTTATATCCCTGTTAATGGGTAAATAGAATAAATTATTTATAAAATATCTGTAAGAGATTAGTCCTTGTATGTCTTTGCGATAATAATTTTTTAATGTAATAATCAATATTTCTACATATTAATACATTGAAACTTTAACAATGTTTGATTATTAATGTTATTTATTGTTATTTATATTATAAATAATTTTAAAATGTTTATTTATTTTATGTTATTTATTAATGTTATTTATTTATCACGCAAATTTTAAGGTCATGGGGTTCTCTCTGTCACTGTGAAGATCTATTTGTTTTAAAGATTAATAAAAATTAACTTAAATAATAAAGTTACAAATTATTTTAATGTGCTAGCATTTATGTTTTGCTGTTTTCAAGGAAAAATATATCCTTTTCGACATGTGGAAAAATTCATTCTACTGTTTACGCATACTTGCAACGCAATCTTCAAGTGTTTAACCATCCATTGAATATGCTGTAAAACCTCCACATAAGAAAAATTTAAAATTAAGAAACGAAATTTTAATAAATACCAATGCTCACCGTTTGTACGCTAAAAGAATTATAATAGGAGATGAACGAGGTTGGAACTTACAAATAGCAATATGATTATTGAATTCCGCACATGTCAGCTCTGTGAAACAGCCAAAATCACAATTAGAGGTCCAAAATGTGTCCCATGGGAAGCGGGAGGGAGTGGGAGTATGGTAAAAATAAGCGGGTGGGAGGGAATGGGAATAAGCTGGAAAACTGCGGGATCGGAGGGATTCCCGTAAATTCCCGCAAACTTTCATAATCCCGCATAACAATCAAATTTATAAAATTTATCGCTTAAATCTACTGAGTTTTTCATGGCGATATAAAATTTTCAAAAGTTAATAAAATTTTTCATTAAAAATTACAACTTGTGCTTCAATGGTGATACCATACAAAATATATATAGATTTTATTTCATTTTATAATAAATTAATTTAATGATTGATAGGTTCTACTTTGATATTTGTATGTTGATATAGTATTTTGCGGGAATTGTGGACGGAAGTGGTGGGAATGGAAATTTTAGCTCTGCGGGAAGGAACCAGTGGGAATTGACAATTGTACTTGCAGGAGGAAGTGGGAGTGAAAATGTGAGAATTTTTGGACTTCTACTCATAATTATCAGCTTAACCCTTAATTTCCGTCTCTTATCAACATCGACATCAAAATCGTAAATCTCTTCACGGCACATTGGGCAGCTAGTTTTCCTAAGATAGAAAAAGAAATGGGCCACAAAAGATGTGGCCACAAGTTGCTAGTTTAGTTGAAACTTACTAATGATAAACAGTCAAACAATTCGCGCAAGTGTTGTTTTGTACAAATTCACGATTGACAAAAATATCACGATTGGTATCTATAATATTATTAATTTTGATATTATTAAATTGTAAATTAATTCAGGTTTTAAAACATTAGACTAAATTTGTAATACTTCTAAAATGACCAACACTGCTACCATGTTTCTAAAAATAGGGCAACATTTCTAAAAGTACATCTAATTTTGTTTGTAATTAGAGCAGTATACTTATTAATTGTTAGGGAAACATAAAAAAGCATATATGCATGTGTTTCTTATTAGAACAGCATTCTTTTCTGCAATTGTTCTATAGTAAGGTTCTTGTTAAACTTAATTGTATTCGTTCTAAAATAGTACAAGAATAACATACTAAAGTATACCTGAAAAGTTCATTCAAATGTTTCAATAGACAGCGTTTCCAGACTGACGTAGCGGTTTGATAGTTCAATAGACTTATACAAGGGTTCCATAGACTAAGATAGCAGTTCCATGAACTCTTATAGATGTTTTATAATAATTTATTCTTTGTACTTATAAATAGTTTTAATTGTTTTTAATTGGGGTCAGTTCCTGACTTTCAAGACATGACTACATGGTTGATGGTAATTTGCTCAGACAATCTTAGGTGCAATTTTTTTGGGGGGGTTGAACACTCTTACTACCGTTGTTCGAGCCACACTTTTAACGGAAGGCAGTTAAAATTTGTTCCGGATTTTTGTTCCGGAAATGTTAAATCTCAGTTTAGAGCATAATTGATTTATTAAAAAAATTTTTACTAGTTAATAAAATTTCAAAAATGTAGAGAATTCAAATTGATTTAGAAAATTGTGTTCGGTTTAAAAAAACTATAAACTTAGGATTTTAGTTATATGTTAGATCTAAGAATGTCTTTAAACTCTCCTGCATTAGTTTAGATTAATATGCAATAATGGTAAATTTAATTTTATTAAATATCTGTTTTTAATAGAAACTTTGAGGAAAAAATGTTTAAATAAATAATTAAATAAAAGGAGAGCTTTTTACTCAATTTGATTTTTTAAATTTTTTTAGAGAAATCTAGGGGTATTTTAATATTTTTAATTATACCAGTAATTTATTTTAGTGTAGTGTATTTTTACTAAATTTGAAAACCTAATGAATTCGAGTCTCTTTATTTTGGAAATTGTTTATAATAAAATCATTTAGAATTTTTTTTATCCAATTAGACTTTTAGAATATCTGCGGAATAACTCGAGTTATTATAAGAATTGAAAAAAACCTCGTCGAATTTAAACCACAATTTTTTTCGTTTTCTCAAAACTAATCGAATTTAAGCGACCAAATTTTCAGATTTATAATTGAAATTTTTGGAAATTATGTCATTTTGTGGAATGTCAAAAATCCGATTCCTGCTCATAAAATTCAAGAACATTAAAATTCAGAAATATATTTTACTAGTTTATGTGATTTTAATTAATTTTCACTCTTCAATCATATTTTACAATTTATTAAATTTTTTATTAATTTTCTTCACATTTCAAAATCAATTATAAACTGCTATTTGCCATACAATTCGAAATTCTTTATCCAAATTTATCCAAATAACTAAATTTTGAGCCATCGAATGAGAGTTCTTTGTTTTAAGTGAGCTTTTCATTATTGGATGTTTCAGTCCGTATGTATCCTCTTTAATATCCAATTATGTATACCTTGAGTTAACTTTTCTTATGCGAAACATCACTGCTCTCAATAAAATGGTCTATCAATAAATCCAGTTCTGTTGGTATTCGACAATTTTGTACAATATTGTATTTTTTTATTATATTTCTTTAGGTTAATCCAAACATCAATCCGCTTATTCGTGCCATTCTTCTAAACTGATTTACTCAGCAAAAATGATAGTGCCATCAATTTTATTGAAACATTTTATTATCAAATTTTAAAAAATATAACCAACAATTTGTTTTGATCTTAAAGCTTAAAAATAATTTAAAATATACTTAATTGAGTTTTTAATAACATATACACAGATTTTGAGTTTTAAAGATTTTTTCTCACTATAATTAATATATTATTTTAAAAAAATTAACGTTCATTACAAACAGAATATTAAAATTCAAAATAGTTTGAAAACTTAAAAATGTTTGCATCGATAAAAACACTTATAACTGTACAATCATAAAAAAATCTTCGTTTTAACTATAATTAATAATTTACAACAGCATTTCTTTTAAATATAACTTAACAGCAATTTACATATATATATTTATATTTATTTATTTCTAATACGCGTTAAATAAAAAAATTTGACACATTAACCACTGGTTATATTACAAACAGATTCGTCGACTTCGGTGAGTGAATCGGCGTCACCACTCCATGTGAGTGAGTCGAGACTCTGCTGGTCGTCTGTTAGTTGAAACTCGGGATAGGAAGGTAGTAAGCAGTGAGTGAGTGCAGAAGAGTCTTCGTCCATAAAGTCGCTGAACTTTCTGTAAATAGTGTGCGGCGCGAGGTATTCGGGAGAACACTTCTCCGTTGCCTGCGATGACGAGTCGCTCTCGTTTTCGATCGTAATCGTCGGACTCACTAATATTTTATTGCCGTTATTCGGTTCGCCAGATATATTTGTTTTAAGTGAAAGTTGTAGTGGCAACAAATCAACTGCAGATTTTTGTAATTCTGCTGATTCTGCGCTTAACATATTATTTTCATCGATAGTTTCTATTTTAACTTTCATCGATTTGTTTATATCATTGGTTGATAAACGCATATTATCGTCGAATTGATTTTCAATAGTAATAAGATTTCGGTCGTTACTGTCGTTGTTATCGTTATTAACGTAAGTGAATGTAAAATTAGTAGGAAGTGATGACATTTTCATGAGTGGTCGCCTATCATTCAACAGCTGTTCTCTCTTTTTCCTTTCGACCGCTTCCTCCAATGCTTTTTTCTCGGCTTCAATTTCTTTAGCGATTTCGAGATCAATTTCGTACTCCTCGTCTTCGTCCATTTGTTTGTGCGATTCTTCCAAGTGCTTCATTAGTACAGCCACCACAACATTAACCAAAACGAATTGCGCCATTAAAACAAACACAACAAAATAAAGTGGTGCTATGATCGGCGATATGCAGCAGTTTACTAGACAATCGCTCGAAGAATCGCATTTGTCACGCAAAGTATCCTAAATAATCATAAAGTTTTACTGCTCATTCGATAAAATTATTTATAAAAACCTTCATAATTCCGTTCCAATTATCGCCAGTCGCCACACGAAACAAAGTCAAAAAAGCCATACCAAAGTTCTGAAAGTGTGCATGTTCTCCCAATCCTTGACACGGATTATCTTCATCGCATTCTGCAGTACATTAAAAAAATTACATCGAATAAAGCGCTAATTCATTATTTTTAATAAATAACGATGAAAGCAGTACCGAGTCTCCCAAAAAGTTCAGTACCCAACGCCGCAAATATAAAAAACAATAGAAAGAAGAGTAGACCCAAATTTCCGACTTGAGGTAACGCTTGCATAACAGTGTCGAGAAGCTGTCGAATGCCTTTTGCCATTTTCAATAATTTTAATACTCTGGCGATTCTCATGACGCGCATCACGCGAATAATGGTCGGATTAATTGGTATTATCGTTGATTCCATTTCTTCGAGAACTATGCCAAGAATCGAGAGCATCACAATAATAACGTCTAATTGATTCCATTTGTCCGTCAGATATCGCTTAAGAGTGAGAGCGTACGCCTTCATCGCTAACTCCAATACAAACACAGCGGTGAATACAAAGTTAAAGTATTTTAATCCTTTCTCCAATTCCTAGTTAAGTGAACAGTAAATTATTACGTAATATTAACGCGAAACAAATAAATACCAGAGGCATCATGTAATGCTCGAGAGACATAGTGATCACATTCGCTCCAATCACAGCTGCTATGACCAAATCAAAATATTTTCCAGTCACTATTTTATGAATAAATAGTCTGAATGGTCCATAACCGATGAAGTATGGCGGTTCACGCAATTCTGAGAAATCAATTTATGTCAATTACATTAATAAAATTCAATTACTTAAATTTTTTTTAGCTTTTATTGTGTTATTTTGAAGATTAATATAAAAAATCAAAAAGGAACAAATGTTACAAAACCCTTTATATGTTTTTCGCAAAATTTCACTATAGACTAAATGAGTACTTAAACGGTATTCGAGTAAATACAAAGTCGTATTTCAATTTTACTGTAATAACCAAATTATTAGGAAGTTTAATAGAAATATTTTTTTTAAGACATAAGAAAGTATAAGGAAACGAACAAACTTTTGAATGTTATTGATATTTAAACAATATAATAAAAAAGAATAGAGAATATGCTAATAATGATGACAAAACAAAAACCATCTGCAAGTTATTGATTGAAACCATAGTTTATAACACACCAAAGAATGTTTAAAAAAATAAGTAATTTTATGATAAAAAATTTGCAGCCATTAAATATAAAAAAGAAGTATAAAAAATATGGAACTTTTTATTCTATAATAATATACAAAAGATAAGCCATTACTTTTAACTAAATCGATTTTGCATCCGAAATCACACAAAACCGTAAAATACATGATATTGAAAACTATTCAAATCAATAGATTTCTGAAACTATCAAAACATGTGTGTTTTACAGTTAAGTATGATTTTAGTTGCATAATAGATTTAAGTTTGAGATGGAATTTGACTCTGAAAACACTGCATAGTTGAATATACTTTGAATCTTCACGATTATCTCTTATTTGGACTTAATTTAAAGGTTAAAATCAGATAAAATCATTTAAAATCTAAATTAAATTTTTAGTTGGATTACATTTGTCATATAAATGATTGCAACGCTGTATATATACACTGATTTATAAATACTATCTCTGTGTTAAATCAATTTTTAGTAATCTATGAAACAATCTTTCAAATCCTGATGCAAATTTGCTGAAAATTTAGTCTCAATATAAATTTTCAAATATTTAAATGATCGACATCTTTAGCACCAAGTTTTTACTGGACATCTATTGAGGTAGTAGTCATGAAAATAAAGTAGTAATTAACTCGTAAGAGGAAACAAACTTCATTAGTGCACTCATTGCTTTAGCTCAGTCATTAAACCAAGGATTAATTAAATCTTGTTTCATCCTTAGACTAAGATTAATGGCATGATTAAACGTGGAAAAATAATTATATCCATATAGCAGATTAATACTACAAACTAAATCAAACAGAAGCTTAATTAAAATCACCGAACTTAAGAGCTAAACATTTAACAAACTACAACTTAACTGCAACTCATTGAAATGTTCTTTTAAAACAAAAAAGTTTTAACCCCAATTAAAATTTTGCATGTCGTCGAGTACAGTAAATTTTTATTGAAATTTTATAATTTTGAAGTATTTTCAATGGTTAAAAAAAGAACAAATCTGTTGCAACTCTTCAAAAACTTTTGAGTTTAATGGTTAAAACAGTAAAATTCATTCAGCGCTTATATTCAGTTATCAAATTTGCAGATCTTTAAGAATATAATGCAGGAAAGCTGGGAAAGAATTTTGCACACTTTTAAAATATATAGGAAGCTTTTTTTATCCCTTTATTATCATAAAATAAATGATAGGTCTTCCAATAAAATTTTAGTTAAACAATTTAAATTTAAAAATATTTTTATAGATTGCTGTTTAAAAAGTCAAATCAAAATGCATGAAAATGATTATGGAAAAAATTCAACGCTGAATTTATCCAATTTTTCATAGTATTAATTGTAATTTCAATAAACCCACAAAATATTCAAACATATATCACAACAACATTGCGTTTACTTCTTCTCCTTTTCTCCATTTTTCTCGCTCTTTTCGCTGCTCTGATTGCCTTTTCTTCTTTCTCTTGTTCTTCGCGACACCGATGAAAATTTTCGACAACTACTCCAACAAACATATTGAGAACAAAGAAAGCGACCAAAAGTAAAAACGAGATGAAATATATTAGACGCCATTCATTGTGATTCTCAATTGGCTGCTGATCCACACCGACAGCATCTAATCCAGTATACATTATATTAACCCATCCATCTTTTGATGATAACACAAATAGAGACATCAACGCCTAAAATATTTAAGTTAAATATATATATATTATTCGTTTTATTATTTAGAAATAAGCCTAATTTATTAACCTGTCCTAAGTTATCGAAATTATATTTTCGGTTGAGCCAGATATTTCTTGGATCAGATAGACATTCGGTTTTATTCTTCACCAGTCGAGCTTTTGGACCTTCTGTAAGGTAAATATTTTTGTTTATTCAGCAAACATATCTAACATTTGTTAATTTAATTACCGCAATAGAAAAATTGTCCCTTAAACAGCTGTGAAATAAATTTGAAAAATTCTTATAGACACGAAAACATTATTAAAGTTTAAATTTTATGTTAAATGAATCATTGATTTTTTTACTGGGAGATTCTGCTGCAACGATTCTAACGTTATAAATCTAGTGAATTACCTGTACTCCTAAAATACCGAAAATTATAAAAAATGTGCAACAAATCAAAACTATGTTTCCTATGGGCCTCAGAGATGATAGTAAAGTTTGAACCACTAACTTAAGACCAGGTGCACGATTTATTACTCTAAAACACAAGAAAAAAAGATAAAAAGATTATGCAGTATAAGTTACCACTGGTATGCTATAAGTTGTTAGATTAAGTTAGATATTGTTTTATTGTTTTGAATTTTTCAATTTCTCTGATTTTAAGAAGAATAGAGAAAAATATTTTTGAAAAATTTGCTACAATTTTTGTTTTTTTAGTGCCTGTAATAAAATATAATGTATTAAAAAAAGTTCTTGAAAGCACAAAAAATTATTGTAATAATTCAAAATAATACAATTTGACTATAGTGTGTGACTAAATGGAGTGAAAATAATTCGATACTATTTTTAGCTGCGAAAATAAATACAAAAAAAACTATAATTATTTAGTTTTATTTTTTGATTACTCTATAAATCATGGCTTTAAAGCGAAGATTAATGTTTTTCAATGATTTAATATTCATTGTACTAGAAAAATGGAAAAAAATCGAATATATAATAAACGGAACACAACGCTGTAATTTAGTTTTTAAGAATAAAATTATTTTCACAGTGTTTAGCCAAAGTGTAATGCATAGAAAATTTTGCTCATAGTAAATACGTGCACATTCATTGGCAAAGAGTGCTAAAATTCTCTTTAAATAACCAAATAGAAACTTTGCTAATTAAGTGTTTGTTTAAAGTCTATTTGAACGGTTATTATTTTATTTGAATAATTTGGATAATTAATGCAATTTTGAAAAACGGGTCAAAAACAAGATAAGATAAAATAAACTAAACTATGAATATTTTCGATGTCGGAATAGAACAAACGTCATGTTTGGATAACTTTACTTTTTTAATATTATAAGTTCACGCGTTGTTAGTAAGTGATTAAACAAAATTATAATCATTGAGATTCTAATTTAATAAATATTTACAATACTGCCTGCAATAATACTTGATGCTCAATGCGTGTATATTTTGTATTTTTAGTTAGTTTTCAATAATTTTTTTTCCAAAACTAAATTATTTTTGAATAATCGAAGTTTTGTCCACATATTTTTTTAATGCGATCGCAGAATTTTTTAGAGTCCATAAATAATTCAAAATTTATCAATTCCTATCAGACTAATTGACTACAAATCTTAAATAATTAATTCAAATATCATTTGATGAAAGCTCTTTTAAATTTTTTACGGAATAGCAGTGATGATTAAAATTTTAATAAAATATTTTGTAAAAAAAGTTAATAATAAGAAGGAATGAGAATAATAAAAAACTTGATAATCTATGTTATGTTAAGTTTACTCGTTCACACTTAAAGCGAAAGTGTTTGAAATTGCAATTCATATTCCATAATCACCAAAGGAATTAGTTTTAGTGTACTTAAAAGAATTTCCTTAAATACTTACCAGATTATAATATAAATGATGCAATATATTCGCATTTCAAGTGCACAAACGTTTGCTCATTAATTAAACGTGTTTGTATCGCACTTCACAGTGTGTTTATACAATTTAGATGCTAGTAATTTTAGCTGTATATATATGATATATATCGATAAGTTAGTATTGTTGTATACGTGTAAGAATTTTTTTTCGTATTTTCAACAAAAGCTTTCAAAAAAATTATTTCCAATAATCACGCAATAATTGTATTTACATTTATATCAGTTGGAAAACAAACCGAAAGAGAGAGCAAAAAAAACGAATTGTGTGTGCGTTTGTTGAAGAGCATCATAAAATAATTACGAGTTAAAAAAGTGGTATAAAAACTCACCTCAAAGGACGAAGCGATCGAAGCAATCGAAATACACGTAATATACCAAAAATACGCGGACTTTTTTGGGCAAAAAATGATAGAAAAGTATCAAATAGAGAAACGCCGACTAGAATACCATCCATTATATTCCAACCAGTCTTGAAATAGGCGTCATCGCCGTATAATAATCCTTTAGCGACCACTTTGACCGCCATTTCGAGCGCAAAAACGAATGTAAAAATATAATTGGCTACAGTTAAAAACTCTCGTTCACTACTCCATGGAGGGATTTTTGGCCTTTCCATCGCCAGAGTCACACAATTCAATGATATGAAGAGTAGCACAGCGTAATCGAAGTACTTGTGATCGGCGATTGTGGCGCAATGCGATCGAAAGCGGTTATGAGGCGAGAAAATAAATAAAGAATGTGCGTCTCGTTCCGACATCCAATGAGTCCATTTAAAATATATACAAAACTTTTTGTTATCGTGTTTGTTTGTATTTTGCATTAGATTGAGATCACCGGTACTGTCAGTATAGGCGTTTGCATCACTAATTGCCTTAAATGGTGCTCCCAATAGAGCG
The DNA here is from genome assembly GCA_034698365.1 of Steganacarus magnus. Taxonomy (NCBI): domain Eukaryota; kingdom Metazoa; phylum Arthropoda; class Arachnida; order Sarcoptiformes; family Steganacaridae; genus Steganacarus; species Steganacarus magnus. The sequence continues at coordinate 25,003 of JAQIVF010000013.1, forward strand.
TCGTGTTTGAACGACTCGGCGAGAGTCGCGGGAATATCGTCTAATTTAAATGACGTCGAATTTCTAACACTAACTATACTAGAGCTATAGAAAACACCACTTAAAGAATTTCTTGGACTGAGCACACGAATCTCGTGAAACATACTATTCTTTCGCGAAGACATTGTGCTATTGACGGAATCCTCTGGACTTAATGCTGAATGACTAGCAAATGAGTTGTGTCGTTCAGAAGCAGAATTGTTAGTATTGTTAGCATTGTTACTGTCAATTATTGCATAGTTGCTGCCTATTAAGTTATTGTTTGAATTGCTAAATACAGTCACATCACCATTACAATGATTGTCATTCACTACTAGCGAACTCGACCGTAAGTAGACTCGCTTTCGAGAATCAAGCTCGGGATCGCTATCACTGGACTCATTTTTATCCACTAAATTTTGTCGGTCTGTCTTCTTTTTTCTTTGTTGCTTTGCTTTCCAGCTGCAATTACTTCCGCGTCGTTGAATTTTAAAGCTTCCAGCTCTAGTGTTATCACTGAAAGATGCGGCGGAATTGCGTCGACTGCTAACTGTTGTTGTTTCTGGCAGCGAATTGAATGACTCTTTAAAATTAAAGCTTAAACTGCGAACACTACTTCTTCGATTGACAGTAGAATTGTATGGCTTAAAGTGATGTGCCGGTACTGATAGTGTAGCAGTGGTCAAACCGTTTACTGGCATACGAACGCTTTCGCTTTCCTAAATACAATCAAAACAATTATTAGCTCATCATCTTCTAATTAATCTAATTTCAAGTATTTTTTGTTACAAATAACACTAATTTAACTTTTTTGTTATATTGAAAGTAAATTTAGCCCCAAAATTCTCGATTGGTTAATAGAAACTTTCTAGACATCATTCATACTTTCTTTTTTTTCACTCAAAAGAAAATCTTTCAAAAATTTAGTAAAAAAAAAGACAAAAGTTAATTGAAAAGATGTATTTTATAAAACTAGAACTCATTTATAAATTGCAGCTGCGATAGGCATTCTTAAAATTAGTTTCAAATTTGAAAAGTATTGATTGTTTAATCAATTTTCGAAATCAATATTATACTAAAACCTGTGTCTACTGTACTGAAAAAATAAACTAGTATTTTATATCATGAGTTACCAAATCATTGCATGCAATACATCTCTCACAACATTTTGAAGTTTTCTGGAAACACGAATAAAATTTTATTCATATATCACTATCTCTTTCCAAAAACTTAAAAACATAGTTTTTATTTTTGTTTTATTACATAAATTTTTAACACAATTTAGAACTTCTACACTTTTTTGATATATTACTCGAATTGTTTGAACTAAAAGGAGAGGTTTTTTATCTATCTTTTTTTAAAAAAACATTGTTTATAAAGTTTCTTTTCAATAAATGACATTATCTCACAAAATTGAGTAAGAAAATAGTCAAATCATTATTAGAAAAAAATAGCCAATTACAGTATATTAAATAGCAGAAATCACTCAAATCCCTCATCCCTTATGATAGACATTTATTTTTTGCATTCAATCCACCAGTTTTTATCTAATAGCTTATTTGATCCACAAAAGCCATTTTTTCGAGGTCTAGTAGACACACATTAACATCTATAATTTATTCATTCGCAGACACGTGATCAACGAAGTTGTGTAATACCTTCATTAAAGTGTTTGCTTTAATACTGTATTATAATATTGAAAAGTTCGCTTCATTTTGGAGACTTGATTAAAAACACACATATTGTAGGCATAAGCTTAATATAAAGTCGAAGGCAAATGTTGTGTTTTTGGTAAACATACAATCAAATAGAAAAATCCTAGAATACAAAAATCGATATTCAAAATAATGAATTGTTAGTTAACTAAAAAAAATTTCTTTTTGATAAAATATTTTTTAAAATTAAGCTCTCAAAAAATTCAAAACAATAGTAAAAATATGCTGAGAATATTGTGCTTATATATTGATTGGTAGTTTTGCTAACCTAATTAACTTTCAGCAGATCAGACCATACACTAAATGGTATTCATTTTAATATATGAGTCCCTTTTCCCTGCGGTGATCTGCGAAAAAATGCAATTTCATAGTATATGGATACGTTTTTTGTTCAATAGGCGTATAAATATGTGTACAAAGAGAAACAATATATGAGTACTATTACCACCGCAGGGATTACAGTTACATGTATACTTCTAACTAATTAAATCCTTAATTATTAAAAATAATCAAAATTAATTACGAAACTACTCATTACGATGCAAGCAATTTTTTAAAATATACATAGAATTGTCCTCTAGTATCACATAAAACCTTATCAATGGACAATAATTTCAACAAAAAAATGTTTTTAAGCGTATGGTCAATATATGTTTGATTTTTATTATACTAATTAATAATAGTATTTGAAAAGTATAATAAATGTATTGTACTGCACAATATTAAATGTATTGTACAATAATATCAGTTTATAAATTCTTTCTAATTTTTTAAGGGCAAATACAAATGATTTTAATGAATGTCATTACAGTAGTGGAGAAGATATCTCGCATTTTTAATTCAAATTTAACAAATAATGCAGCGATGCTATTGGATAAAATCAATATACATATGATATTACACGGGTATATTAAATATTGTAGAATAAGCTAACAAACAATGATTACTACATAGACATAATGTAATAATTCTTGTTAACACTGCAGCGAACCGACACCCGTCGCTTCTATTCACAGTTAAAAATGTTGGTTCTGTTTTCATTATCGAAATTACATTTTAACACATTATTGAAACTTATTTATTCGTACGTCGAATAACACATAAATCATAATTAGTCAATTCAATAAAATTCTACTCATCCAATAATAATACTACATTTCGTATGTTTTAAAAATCAATTTAAAGATCCAATACTATAATTTGAAAAACAATTTTTAAAATCGAGGTAATAATGTTGACTCAACGATAGTTCGCTGAGAATAGAAAAAAATAAATCATCTTAAGTGAAGTGGCGTAACCACTTAAGAATCGCGATTGGATTATGAAATAAAAATAGACTCACGAGTCCGCATATAATAATCTAGTTATGCCAATATAATATTCCGTAATATACTTGACTAGTAGTACAGCTTATATATATATATATATATATATATATATATTAATAAAGTAAAGCTAATATAGAAAATTAAACATATCTTACTACTGATTGGTTTATTGAGCAAACAGAAGCGGCTTGAATATTGACAGAAAGCGGACTCAACAGAAATGTTCGGTTCACTTCCAGTGTCGCGTTTGGTGATCCTTGCGGTGTGGCTGCTGTGTGAGTGATAATTGGCGGAAAGCCCATCGAGCTTTCTTTGTTGCAGATTGCGCTTTCTTGCGATGCTTTCGGTGGACTGTTAATCGATATGCTGCCTAAACCACCACCAGGAGGATTACTCAATAGTTGAATTTCTAGCCAATTTTATGGGGAAAAAATAGATTTTTAACATCAATTTATTTAAGTTACATGTATATATGAAATTTGTTCGTGTTTTTAGGCAAAAGAAAAAATATTGATAAATGGTTATGACTAGCGATGTATTGTTATTTTTCTTTTACTATTTCATATGAATTTAATTTACAACAAAAAAAATTCTTCCAATACATTAAATAAATATTTTGAAAAAAAACGCTGTGAGAAATTGACAACAAATCCCTTGTTATGAAATGAATGTTAAAGGTTGGAAAATAACGACCTTTCCGTATATTTCAAATAAAAAATATTTAAATAATAGGGAATTTCAAAGAATTTGAGTCAAAAGTTTACGTTTTAACTTATAGATAACTTAATTATAATCCGATGCAGGAATTTTTGTTATACAGCTTAAAGATTATTTTCATTTGTATTCATATGTATGCGATCAGAAAAATAAAGCTACGATAATAAAATTAAATTCTCTCATCGAAATTGGTACACGAATAATTGCTGAACGAGAAAATAGGGTAAATGAATGTAGAAATGGCACGTAAATATAATATAAATAAATTATCGTAGAATCATAAATTAATATTTCCATTAGAAAGAAAATTGCCAGAATTTCCAAACTAATGTCCATAAAATACTGTAAGAAAACAATTGCGAAAAAATACAATTTAATACCGATTCGTTAATTTGAATATTTTTATGTATAATTTAGGTAATTACTTAATTGTAGTGCAACGCAATAGCAATAGTTGGTTCATAGCATTGCATACATCGCAATAGCTTTTTCCAACGTTCATAAAACTTATACATGTTTCGCATTCCTTTTTTTGCGCAAACCGTACTACTATTTATAATTAACTTATGATTAATTAATCACATTTTTTATATTGATGGCCATTACTTTACTTAATTGTTAGCTCTTAATACAATCCATTTCATGCTATTCGAAACACTTATGTTCTGTTACACTGTATATTTTGTATAATAACGCTATTTATTATACCGCATTCAATAAAATAGTTATTAATTACTGAGTTCATTGACCGTTTTTTCTCTCTCTTTCTGATTATAACCGTTAAGTCCCTTTAGTGTTATTAGTGTTAATAAACAAATTGTTAATTTTGTTTAAATTTAATTTTGAAAATTATGGCACTTTTAACCTTTAAATAAGCGTCCGTTTTTCTAATACCATTAACTAATAGCGTTTTATTAATATTAGTAGTTTTATTGCCTTTTATTAGCATTGTTTTTATTATCTTAATTTTATAGTTATTTGTTAAGCAATAATGAAATGTAATTTTATTATTATAACAACGATAACATTGTAACATAATTTATTAAAACGAAGTGTTTTTTGCTTTTGTTTTTATATCGTGTATCAAAACAATCATTTTGTCTATGCATTCGTTTACATAACATAAGACTTACTATAATAACACACCTAACTTTCTTTGCTGTTCTTATCATCAAAACAAACTTACTTTCGCTAAAATCAATGTTTAGTGACTTTTCTTCTTTTTTAACTCAAACAAACCTGATTGTTAAACAGAATATTTTTTGTTTGATTGTCATAATTAGAGCATAGTAGCAAATAGAAAAGAACTGATTTATTATAAACTGAAAAATTATAACCTTTTAAATGTTTTCCGATAAACTTGAGAATAATTATGGTAATTTACAAATTGATTGTGAGAAATTTATCAGAAAATAAACAAAACTCATATTTAAGGTAAGATAGTTTGAATTTTTATAGAATTACAGTTTTAAATTTCAGTATAAATTTCCCAAATTAAACTCACAACTAAGAGATGCTCAAAAAATCCAATTTTGTGTGGTTTTAGCGTATTATTAGTATCTAGATTTTTAAAAACGAATATGGGTTCAATTTTATTTTATATTTTAAAATTATTGAGAATTTAATTCAAAAAAATTTTCACCGAATTTTAATTTTTGAATTAAATAGTATAGAAAAAATTAAAAATATTATTGACAGTATGGCAATTAAAACTCTACTAAATTTACACAAAAAAACACAATCGGATTAACAGCCACATCTGAATTTTAGTGAATACAAACAATGAAATCAGTTAACAGCGTTATTTAGGGAAAATAAAAGAAAAAAGAAAAAACATTTTAATGTCAGCTGTGATTAATTGACATTAGACGACCTTTTAACTAAGAAAACTCATTAGCGGTCAGTTTAATTGAATTAGAATCACACAATGCATAAGTGTGGGAGGAGGGCATCACTTATAGAATAGCAAAATTCATTAATTCAAAACTATTGATTTTGTGGACGAAAATTATAAGACGCCTAAAGTTTACGCCGAACCCAGACCTCAACTCAGAACTCGAGTCTTTTGAGGTGCAGGTCTTTGATATTTGAGCACAATTTTCAAAGCACTTTTGTTTAATATCTGAGCTCAAGTTTGAAACTGATCACAGTAATAGTTCATCTAAAACGATATTGAAGGTATTATAAACAACTTTAAACGATTTCTGGAAAAATCTAAATGAGACTTTTATATTATAACATTACTAGTGATCAAACATATACATATTTCATATATAAATAGTATTTTAAGTTCCTTTTAAATTAAGCAATAGAGAAAATGTATTTCAAAATTCTAATAAAATTTTGTAAGAGAGGTAAAATTAAACGAATTAAAAGATAGATACAATTCTGAGAAAAGACCATTAAGATTGTTGAAATTTTTCTGTAAGATAAGACGCGTGCTAACTATGAATTGGGTTTTTAGGATAGTCTCATAATATTTAACAATTGAAAATTTGTCTTTTTATTGTTAGAGCACTTTTACAATTATTCACTTTAGATTCTGCATTTGAAACGTCAAACTGAAATATATACACATTTTATTTATTAATGAAGGGATCTCATACTCTAATTTGATAGTTTGTATGTTATATGTTATACTGTATTTGACTCTTTCTAGTTTAATTGACACCTACATGTAGTTTAATTCAACTTTAATGTTGTTATGCACGAGGAATTTTAGAGATACTTGCCTCTCGCTGAGGATTGGGTAAAACATACATTCAAATTTCAAATAGAACGACTTGGGGCACTATTTGCGGTTTCGGTTTCAATATCACGTTGTAGTTATTATTTCAAATTAAACTCTCAAATTTGAAATTCACATCACATCCACAATTAGTATATTTTTTGAAAAGTATATATTTCAACCGATTATTTGAGACAAAATAGTAACAATATTTATTTTAATAATAATAATCCATATCGAACTGTCGGAAATTTGTTTAAATTTAATAATTTGATTTTTACAAAAAATTGTTATACTGTCGAGTAAAAATCGAATTATTAACTTTAACAATATTTATCAAAAAATTATAAATATTTTCTGATCGATTATGTTCGTGACACTAAGTTTTATAAAATATCAGATCACGGGTTGGAAGCGATGCCTTTCATTTGACATTTTCTAAAAATCTTTCGCATAAATAAAAATTATGCTAAAGATCAATAGTAAGATATTGGATGCCATAAAAATTATAATATCTATATATCCGATTTCTGATTCAAATTAATTATGTTTTTTGAGTGCTGCTCGCTTTTTTTATTGTTAGATATTTTACAAACTATTTGAAACCATAATTACCTTTTTCTAAATTATCTTCTGGACCATAAAAATAGATTAATTTCTCTTTTTTGACTTCGTTTTCGTCAAAAAGGTCACTGTTACTCTTTTTCTTGTCGTCCTGGCATAATAAATGGAACGAAACGAGAAATAAACAAAAGCATAAAAATTAATAAATAAAATAAGAAATGTTTGCAGAAAAATGTTTGCGCAATTAAAAGTGTTTACCTCTTGAGAGAAACCCTCCACTAATATAGCGACTAATAAGTTGAATAACACATAATTACCAAAAGTCATTAAAGCAACAAAGTAAAGCGCGGCGTATGGCGATGTTCTTTCCATTCCGTTGAAAAGAACGACATTCCAGTCTTCTTGGGTGAGAATCTGTTTATAAACATTTCGGCAGCAGAGAGAGAGATAGGAAACGTTGAATATCGAAACTCATATAATGTTTAAAGCTATTCTTTAGCTGACAGGCATTCTTAAAAAAATGTTTAAAATATAAATTGTTTATGCAAATTTTTTCCGTCTATCAAAACATGTACTAAAATCATAAATTAAATTTCAAGTTAGCAGAACTTTTCTCCGTTTAATTCATATTTTAGTAAAATTAATTAATGCGATATTATTTAAATTATTCGCTGGAAAAACATTTTTAAAAGTTTATTTACTTTTCTAAAATTAGCTCTCAATGTGTTTAAAAGTTTTGAAAGAGTTTTGGATCATTAACAACATTGATATATACAAAATAGGGTAATGGTAAGAGTGGAACAGATCATCAAATGCCTGTTAGCTTTCACAGTGTGTTGTGATTACAGTATTAAGACTTACTACTACGGACCTGAAACACAGTAATTGTAGCCCAAAGAAAATTATCGAAATGTTTTCGATTGCATACACATTTTATTTTGGGATTGAGGATATCATCGCAAGTGCAGTGTTTCTTTGTGCCGTCTGAGTCAATAAATGTGCAAAATTTGCCGCCAAACAAATGCATGCCAAGACAGCTAATGCAATATATACATAATGTTCTTATAAAATAGAGTAAATGCCACCTTTTTTTCATCTGTAATACTATCATAATTAAACCCACTATACTTCAATTTCACTAAGTTTTCTAAATACTAGTATTTTTATTACTATTTATTATTTAACATATAAACTAATTTAGCTTAACATTAGCTAAAAGTGAAAACTAAAGCGAAATAAAGGAGAGGAGAAGCGGAATACAGATCGACAATTTTACGGAATACATATTAGTATCGATTTTGAAACTTCACATTCACTCAAAAATTAGTTTTCTGTAATGGTATAGCAAAGCAGACGGCAAACATAAAGTAGACGACAATAACATATACATGCAATGGTTTACTCCCGACATCACAATTCCCGATATGACGATTCTCATTCCACTATACAGTATAACGTTAACTATATTCTACTGTACTATAACTGTACTGTACTCTATTCCCTATTCAATTTTAATGATTATGAATATACGACACTTCAAAATTATTTTCACATTTTCAGATAAATTAAGCGAAACAATGAATGTAAAAAATGTATTAAAATTTCAATAAATAGAAATAATAAAATGATAACAGTTAAAATAACAGAAATAGAAACGCAAATGTGGTACAATAAACCTAAAAATAGTATTCAGTATTGCTATTGTTTTGTGAGCTATCATAGCGGAAGTCGTTCAATCGGGATATGATCCGTGCAAAATTGCATTTAACTTTTAGAGCACTTTTAATAGTTTCGCTACAAGTCATGTGTGTATGTGTATGTGTGTGTGTTTGTAATGTAATTAATTATTGAAGAAGTTTCGCTAATAAGATTGGGCAAACTTGCCTACGCTTTCCTAACGCTAATGCGTGTGTAATAATTTTTATAAATAACTACACAATATAAAAGTTTGGTTACGTGAAAATATGTACGCGTTTATAGTGCTTTTTTCGTTTTTTTTTTCATATTATAGAATAATACCTGAAAAACAGTTACAAGAGCCCATAATAATGAATCAAAGTTCTTCCTGTCACAGTGGATCGTATTTTCCGGAGTTTTTCGACAAAATTTACAACCAAATAAATTCATACCGAGAATACTGAAATCAGAAGGTGAAGCGAGAATGCGCTTAAAACTATTAAAAATGGTTTTTTTCACAACAATACACACCACATAACGCAGAAATTAAGAGCCGAATTTAAGGAGAGAAATCAATGAGTAAAACACTAACGGTTAATAACAAAAGCATAGCAAAATATGTTTCGCTTATAATAAATGGGTTTACGGTTCAATAAATTTTACGGCTAATTATACTAAGGTTAGCAACAAAAAACACAGAAAAAGAGTAATAATCGCTATATGATGATGACTCTCGAAAGTTTCATTAATTATTTTTGAAAAACTTACCTAAAAATGAATATAAATAGGATAAGAAGAGCAAAAAACACGGCGACATTATCTATAGTTCTTAACATAATTACTAATTGTCTTCGCAGTGCTGGCATAAAACGTACTAATTTTAATATACGCAGCAAACGAAAAGTTCGTAACACTGATAAACCACTTCCATGTTCTTCGAGCAATTCTAGAAGACTATAAATGATAATTACGAGTAGTATTTAAGCATTCGTTTTACATGTTTTGATTAAATTTAATGTCTAATACTATGATTATATAAATTACCTCAAGATGACTATACTTCCATCAAACACATTAAATCCGCTGCTTATATAATCATAAAAACCTTCTGCTGTCACTTTCAGGATCATTTCACAGCCAAATATAGCTTTTGAGAGAGAGAAACACAACAGTTTGTTAAGAACATTGACTGCAAAACACTATCGACAACTGAATGCATAGTACGTACAAACTAAATGATTACCTGTAAAAATAACATTACTAATTTCGACGGCTTGCGTCAAACTTTCGGGCTGATTGTGATACTCTATGCCCATACTGAGTGTATTGAATAAAATGGCCAAAAATATAGCTCTCTTGAAATAATTATGATTCACTAGCACTTTTAAGGAAGATTGTACAGCTTTCCAAATGGTGTAGCATTTGCTCTGAGCTTGACATTCATCATCATTTTGCGCAGTGTCATCATCCCAAGAGTAATCAGTATTAGTCCAGCTATGCCTTCCTCTCTCAGTTTGCGAGGTTTGCGTCTCAGCGATGCTGTGAAGTTCACTTTTAATCGTAACAAAAGTTGGACTCGGACTTGGCTTTAAGAATAATAATGTCGGCGCTGAGCCGTGTCTGCCATACTTTGGCGCATTTAAATGTATTTGTTTAAATTCAGCACATGCTTTGGTCTCGTTTGGTATCAGTTTATTGGAAGACTTGTAATTTTTAGCATTATTTTCACTACTAGTGGCACATATTTCCTGATAAGTATTACTATTATTGTTCTTTACTGGTGAATAACTAATATCAACGTCAGATATTTCAGGACTTGCTCGCGGAGCCTCTTTGATATAACATTTGGTAACAATAGGTTCAGCGAAGGGAGGCATTGGATATGTATTATCACATCTATTTAGTTTTGGTCCCTTGTGTTGCAAGAGTTCAGTTTCCAATTCATTGTTAGTCACAATTTGATTGGCAATAGAGCAATGTCTTGGCTTTCGTGATCTTCTCTTTGGCCGCTTAGGGTTCATAGTGATAACGTGAGTGTTAGACAACTCGTTCATATATATCGCTATATCACTCTCATTTCGCGCCGCTTTATATCTGGTTCGATACCATTTTAATGTCTTTCGTCGAGTTCTTCGCCATAAATGGGCGAAATACTTAATTATTGCTGCATAACAGTTGGTTGGCTCGTAAGCGCTACAACTTGTCAGTGTACTCATTGAGTGTGATCTATGAATTTGATTCACTCGTCAATTTAATTAACGCATACATTATATTTTATTAGTCAATTTCAATTTAATTAGTTTTATCGCAATAGTATTATAATAGTACTTAAACACTTTTCCTATTTTAGTCTCACCTCACTCTCTCCTGTCTCATTCTCTCCAATTCACGCTTTTTTGTTTCCGAAAATTGTGTGGCGATCACAACCAGACATAAGTTAATCATGAAAAATGAACCAATCTTTTAATGATAAAATTTTTTTATAAGTCTTAAGTTCCATTTCACATTTTTTTCGGTTTAAAAATCAATAAACAATTATATAGAAAAAAGAGTGCAATTTGAGTGGAACGGAAAACATACCACAATAAGAAGTACAAAGTAGACCCAATCCCAGAAAGAATGTGCGTCTTGTACGTAATACATGATGTCAGACCAACCTTCCAAACTAATAACTAAAAAAATTGCAGTCCAAGCCATCCCCACATTATCAAACGATATCGCGTCTTGAAATGGATTTTTATCGACAGCTTTGCACTCAGTATAGTATTGATTCCAATTAACACAGTTTGTATCATTAGGATCATTATCGCTATTTGCCTGCGCTTTGTCATTGCACACTAAATGGTAATATCTGGAAGGGGGAAGATTATTGCATCGATGCATTCCGTTGTCCTTATCGACACTGCATATGTAATCCTTGTCTGCCTCTTGGTTGTGGTAATACGAAGCTATTGGACTATTAAAGTGATCGCTTATATGTAATAATCATTATTGTTAGCATTGGTTAAAGTAATCACATTTATGATTAAACAAAATTTTGTTAATTTTTAAATTATAATTACAACATTGAAACACACAACTAAAAAAATAAAGAAACTATTAATCTATGAATCTATGTGGCACTTATTATTGCTACCGTATGCCATACAATGTAAGGATTACACTAAAACATATTTTAGTCATTCAACATCAATATTAGAATAATATCAGGTAATAAAGTCATATGATGGCAAGCATACATTAAAGGCACACATAAATAAAAAACAGGTAATTTGTTACTTATTTGGGAGAACGACATGTCGATTAATAACTAGAGGGAATAAACTGAACGAATAAAAAAAAGCAATATTTTCAAGTGTTTAAGCATGCAGTGCAAGCTTTCATCTAAAAACTAGCTTAATATAACGAAATACCAACTTATACTATCAAAATCGATTCTTACTGTAAAACTTTGATTCTTTCAGCGTAAATGTGAGATATATTGTACCTGCAAAAAGCGGTTGCATATTTGCTATCAAGAGATTTTTCAAAGTGGATTTTTATACATTGTATTATATTTTCGTTATAATGGAAAATGTAAGTAACTATATGTGTGGTTAATATTTTGGTGATACATAAAAATCAGTGTTGGATGATATGTGACATAAATTTTACCTTAAAACTATGTGTGTCGCATAAATTCCGTGTTTTAAACTTTATAATATACTTTTATTGTGTTCATTTAAAACTAATAATATGTTCAGTAACATAATTTTAAGGCATAAATTATTTATTAAGAATTTGTTTGTGAATAATTTGCTTATGCAAAAATTTTCTTCTGATTAACTGGTTATTAACAATAAACGATAAAAAATTGAGATAAAATAATGGAATACCTCGGTAGCGATACGTTTGGTGGCAAAACAAGTGTGCATCGCTGTCGCAACAAACCGGCCCACAATTGAACACCAATTATTCCAAATATGAAGAATACAAAAAAGCATAATAATAACACATTCCCTAACATCTAAAAGAATTTCAATTTAAAATTTTAAGCAAAAAAAAAACAGTTAAGTTAAGAAGAAAAAAAGTATACAGACCGGCAAAGTATCTAAAAGAAGCATAACCAGAATGCGCATACCTATCAAAACAGTGGTATAAATGAATCTAAAGGTGAAATACATGTTTGTTATACAACACTTGCTTGGTATTCTATTGATTGCTCGCAATGGTCGCAGAACTCTCACTGTTCTGATGGCTGACAAATTCATATTTCCCACGTCCAAACAATATTCCACAGCTCTATAATAAAGTACTTTTATATTAACTATTTATGACCACTGTTTTCTCACTTTTTTAATTATAAAATTGAAATTTAAACTAAATAAATATGTTTTAATATAAAAATGAGAAAATCAATAGGAAAAAAAACCGTTGAAGAACTTGATTTCTACATTATCTGAAACCTGGTCACGTTAATCTAGTAAAAAGGTATGTCAGGTATAAAACAGTTATACGTGAAATAAGCTATGGATGATGAATACAAATAGTGATTGATTATATAATCTATTTAATAATTTAAATCCATTCGAGTTTAAGGAATCATTTAAATCTACGACATTAAAAATATGGCAAAAATTAAGTCTTATTAATCTCTGATTTACATTTCAATTAATGTACTGCAGCAGCTTTTTATAAGCTAAACAGTAATATAAGTTTATATTTATAAAAGTTTAAAAAAACAAAAAGATAAAAACTTTAAAAACAAGAAAAAAGAAATTTAATCACAAAACGTAAATGACAAGTTGTGAATTATTTATTCAAAAACTTTTTCGCAATGTTTCTAGAAAGTTATAAATATTTTAAACACCATATTATAGATATATAATCATGGGGTTATTGATAATAGTTTTATCATTTTGTTATTTTAGAATTTGAGAGAACGAAAGAAATACCAAATCTAGAAACTTTTGACATATAATTGCACTTTGATTAATTATGTAATTCTTTCTTTTATACATAATATCCATAAAATTTTAAATCAGAAGAAGTACACAAAAATAAGAAGTTTAATTGTTAAAACTTTTCTAAAAAATTAATTTGTTATATTGATTTTAATAAACTAAATTAATTTTTTTAAATCAATTAAGTCCAGTCTAGTTTGACAGGCAAGTTATCAATTTCCTTTTCACGAAAAGTAAAAAATAAGAACGAATACTATTAATATAAGCATACTTTCTAGTCACACTCTGAGATCATTCTATCTTATCATCTTTTTTTAAAAATCTTAAGCTTATGGGTTAAGTTAAAAGTATATGGGATCAAAAATTCTCGTTTAATTTTAATCAAAGTTTTGAGTTTTAAATCGGCTTCAAACAGAAGGAAAATTCCTGTCAAATCCATAAGCTCAATGTTTCTCAGACAAAGTGAGCGCGAAAATAATTGTGAGAATTTAACTTTTATGATTTAAGCTTATCAAACGTGATTTATTTATATACTTAATGTAAATAAACTTAATGTAATAAATTTTATAATTTAATGTATTAAATTTTTCTCTGCGTGTTTCAATTAAAATACACATACGTTTATATACGGACCATTAATTTATAGATTATGCAATATATTTAATTCATTCTTGATTAAAAATAACATTTTTAAAACCCAAAAAATAAAATAACTGCATATTTTAGATCACAGGCATTGCTGGCTAAAATAAATATGTGTACAGTTACAGTACTGTAACTGCATTCTGTTATTTCTATAGATTACATTGCAGAGTAACATGTTTAATATAGAATTTAGAGTGATATAATCCATAAATTAGGAGACGTGTTGACTGAGAAAAAGGAAATTATTTACAAAATTACTTAAAAGTATTTTGCATGAGAATATCTTATTTACTCAAACATAACACCATGTTATGCTTAATATACTGATAAATGGTATTAAACACATACAATATTGCAAAATTTATAAGTTTTACAAAAAATTAACCACAAATTTATAAAGTAAGCTATGGATTCTTCTGTGGACTTAATCATAGTTAGCCAAGAGTTTTTGAATTCTAAGGGTAAATTATTTATAATATTAAATTTTTTGGGGGAAATTTTTCAAAAATTATCGATTTTTCTATGGAGATCTACTATGGAGTTAAATAAGATTTGAATAACATTTAAATATTTAATACTAATTAGAATAATCTCTAGAATAACATTCAAAGCTATTTTTAATCTATTAAGTAATGACATGAATATTAAAATTGGGCTTTTAAAAAATATATGGTCATATATCATAATACTGTAAACAAGATATTGTGATAAAAATAGTGTAATTATTGGTAAATAGAATTGACGTTATTTAAAATGTCATCGCGAAGTGTATAAGCATTTAATATTTAAAGGTTAGTTTTATTTTAGCATTATTTAAATAAACTTAAGTTTTTTTAACTTGAAATGGAGGCGTTAACTAAAAATAGGTTCTGAACAAATAAGCTTAAATATAGATAAAATCAACTAAAATAAAGCTTGTAATACAATAAAAGTTGATCTATTATTAATTTAATATAACTACAGTAGTCTATAAATAATTAGTGGCAATCACTTACCCCGCAACTACAATAAAGCAGTCCAATCTGTTCCAAGTGTCTGTTAAATAAGCGCCTTTCGCGCCCGTTATGCCCATAGCAGTCATTTTGATTGCCATCTCGATAGCGAAGAATGCAAAGATGAGATCATCGAAGATTTGTAAAACTTTGCATCGATTAGTCGCACATATTCCGTCCGAACATGGCTGATACATTCCGAGTGTCACACAGTTGAGCAGTATTGCCATCATACTCACCCTTTCGAACCATGTATTCAAATCAAATTAAGCGAATAGTTAAGGAAAATTTCTTTGCAATTTTTCATAATTTTTTAATAACAAAAGACTTGGCTTATTATCGTTTGGTAATTAACTTAATAAATTTATTTTAAATATAGATTTTTGTATTACTGCGTGAGATTTTACTTACCAAATCTTCTAATAGTTTACTATACTAACTTATTAAACAAAGTAATAAAAACAATATGCCTACCATTAATAATTATTATATTAAGCTATTAATCAAGTAAAAAAATCCTTTAATAAATTATATGATAATAAAAATAAAGCAACAGTGGAATGTAAAAAAAATATTTAAGTAAAATATACGGACAAATTAATTTCAATTTGTTAAAAATTTTGAGTGTTCATTATAGAGCGAAAAAGACTCGGAATAGTATAGACTAGAATTGACCAGACATTTTTCGATGAAACCGAAAATCTTCCATCAAAGGATTTTGTTATCAGAAAAAATTATAGACAATTAATTTTATGAAATTGATGTGTTTAACTGTGTCTTCAAGTCGGGCATACTTTCATCATTTATCATTATTTTGTTGTTAAAATAATTGGAAAACAACAGGAAAACTCATCCGTAATAACTTCTTTTATTACAATAAATTGTGTTCTTATAAAAACTAAGTATAAGCAAAAATATTTCAATTTTTCAATTTCGAGCAGCAAATTTTAGATATTTCTTTTTTAAGTAAAATAAAAACAAACCAAAAACAGAAAACAGACCTCAAAAGTACATTAAATTTACTATTCTCGAGGGAAATAGAACTAAAGAAAATCGAAAAATTCAAACAAAATGCTGAACAATAATTTTATTGCAACACTATATACTGTAACAGTACAAAACAACAAAACCAAAAAAAAAACTAATACGAAAGAATTATTTCGAAACAAAAACTAAAACCATTTTTTACATTTAAATTTTAGCAAATAAAAGTCAACCGCAATTTGGGTAATACGGAGTACAGTATACAAAAAAATAGAGTTTGCTTTAGTGCTCCGGCAAGTTGTGTGTGCGTTGAGTTTTGGTGAGAGTGAGTTCAATAACTAATGATTTGTGTTGACACAGTAATCATCTAAATGCGAACTATCAAGAGTACATTATAATCTCGTACAATACGTAAAAGCATATACACTTGATATCCATTTTCTGGCACAGCTTTTCAAGAGATTAGTCATCATAAAGATGACAGTGAGATACTGGAGTAGACAATCTTTCGCAATTGTTAACACATACCATTTATACGTCTTAACTTTAATGCAACGGGTTATTGCCGGTTGTAATAGTTGTGTAAAATTTCGCGTCAAAACTGTTTTATATTCAAAACACTGTTCAATATACAGTATATTGAATATAAACTGCTTATAACTCATATTATTGCTATAAATATGTAAATATATATATGTTTAAGAATATATACACTACAGTACAGTACAGTATACGGTATTTGTATTTAAAGTTCGCTTTATATATAAGGTTAGCGTTTATTCTAAATAAAATGAACTTAACTTCTTCTAAAAACAGATGTTGTATGAATGTTAATGTGTGTCTCACACACACCAGTATTTAAAAATGTTCATAAAGCCATAGCGCTAAACAAAAACCCAAAGAAGTTTTTCGTTTTTCAATATCAGTTTTAAGTAATGAGGAAACGACGCGTAAACACCATTGTTGGCAACTCTCGACAAAACTAAAATGAATTTCTCTATTCTTCATTCATACGAGAAACTGCGAAATATTAATAATATTCACATGTTTTGCGAATACAGTCAATATATATGTATGACTGCGAGGAATAGTTTATTCTTATCGTATTGAAAATAAACAATTAATGATGGAATTTCGATGCAATAACAATAATATTAACGTTATAGCGCTGCGCTCAAACAATTTATATAAACATTATAATTGTTAATAACTGCCTATGATAACCATTCTTAGCATACCTTTTATATTTATAATAAACCATTATTTTAAATTATTAAAGTCTGAACTTAATGTATTTCTAGTTCCAGTAAAAATGTATAAAAAAGAAAAGCCGTAACGCTATATACAGTCACTGTAAATGTTAAGCAGTAATTAAAGTTTACGAAACATGCATACAGCATATTAAACATAATAATTAAGTCATAATTATAGCTATAATTAAATTAATCAAACTTAAAATTATAATTAAAAATACAAAGCAGTGACTATTTTTTAATTAAATCTGTAATATTAACGAAATCAATTATGTATTTGATAAGTTGCCTGATAATTATATCGATAACTATCACACCTATTAAATTGAAATATGCTACAAATCTAACTAAAAAATTTATTAAATATTAATTAAATCGATAAAATTACTGTAAATATGTTTTTTAAAAAAGCGATAAAAGTAAGATATGATGTTAAAAATAAGACGATCAATAAATGAATGCAATACGAGCTCTATTGTGAAGGTAACTCTTTTTACTTTTTCGCTCTGTCAGTAGCTTTTAAAGATTCGATATTCATGACCATTAATGGATGATAAATGTATTAAAGAAAAGGAACAGCTATTTGATATTTTGAAAAAAATTGCCATAATATACATAATAGCGAAAATGGAAATTAAAGAAGAGAAAAAATAAAAAATAATCAGAGCGATCCAAGCGATGAAATTTTAAAGAGATTTTAAGGTAACCTAATCAGTAGTGTATGCAAGGGTATCGAAATTTATAAAATTTAAAGGAATATTCTTTAATTTAATGCTTAATACTTAAAGGATTAAGTTCATGTACCACTTTATTTTACGGGAATATAATCAGAAAGCTATTTCATAAGAAGGCTAATAATACAATACATTTCAAAGACTAGTAGTCTAAGAAAAACTTCATTGTGTGTATGCATGGCGGTTATAATTGTTTAATTGAAAAAACAATTTGCTTCATAAAATATGAAAACTTATAATTAAAAAAATTCTCGTTTAATTCTTGTTTAATAATTGAAAAATAGATAATGCGTTATAAAAAAATAAAAGAGTGTATTCACACAAACATTCTTCTTAAAGTATTAGGACTTGGAAAACCCATATAAATAATTCTATAATTTCTTTGTTCTATTAAAAAATAACTATATTTAGCTTTTTTGCAATTAAATATCGTTTCACAAAAGTTATTCTTTTAAAAAAATATTAATTAAAATCTTTTTTAGCATCTATTTTTTCAACTTATAGAAAAAAATTAATATAAAATTCTTTTATAATTTTTTTGATATTTTTTAATAAAAAATTTATTATTAAATTACACACAAACAATTGTTTTGAGATTTTTTTTTCTCTCAAAACATATTTTCTTTAATTTTCTCCTAAGTTAATGAATCTTATATGATTAAAAATTGAAGACAACTGTACTAAAAAAGAAACCAGTAATGTTTAAGTTGAAGTACACACAGCATTAAAAGTTTATATCAATGCTTAACGTAATATAGCTCTAACTTAACAGTAACTGCCAAAAACCTTTTATTGTTATTCGAAATTAGCAATTTTTATTTTATTTTTTTCTCGACTTTAAGAGTTCTTAAATAAAGTGAATTGTTTCGACATATATGTAATTTGAGTAATGCGCTTATCAATTAAAAATACAAGCAATCTATATATAATTTTTAATTAAATTTATTTTAAATAACTGGAGTTTTTTTAATTTTACAAATTTTCTTAATGTTATGTCGTTAGAGAAAATAGCTGCGCAAAAATTGTTTGAAACAGAGTATTAACTTAATAATGAACGATATTTAGCTCATGTGCTATATAAGTGATTGCTGTTAAAATTGAATGTTGAAATGAGTAATAATGATTGTTGTATCCCATGTTGTTGAGCGTATCTCAACACCACATAAGTTATAAGGAAAGATTAATTCAAAAGTTGTTCTCTAAATAATACTTAAATTTATTATGGTATGGTTATAGGTCTTGAAGGGCCACAGGCGAGTATAAAGCATCCACAATGCTAGCACATTGGTTCCATGAAAATACTCTAATGTAGTGTATATGTAGACTCTATCTATTGAAAACTAGCAAAACAGAATGCAAGTAACGAATATAATAAATGATAAAAGTGTACACACACGCGGTTTATCTTCCGTCTTGAAAGAGTTTTTCTGAAAACATGGAAAAGCATTTGCTCTTTATCTTTATGATTGTCATAAAAAAGGAAAGACTGAAATATTTACCTCTCTTCACATGTTTTTAACTTTATTAAAAACCACAAATCTTTTTTTAAAAGAAACAAAAATAATTTTATCTTATAGGAGAGAAGAGAGGTAAAAATGAGCAATGATGCAAAAAAAGAGCCTAACGATCAATAAATGAAAGCAATATGAGCTCTATTGTAGAGCCCAACTCTTTTTCACTTTTCTTGCTGTCAGAAGCTCTTAAAAGATTCGATATTCATGACTATTAAAGTCTGACGATAGTATTAAAGAAAATGATCAGCCATTTGACAATTTGAAAGAAAATTTGTCAGTATTAGGGTTTTGGGATTTTCGTGAATAATATGGCTGAACAACCGAATAAAATCTATGGTAAATTTAATGGAAACATTATTGGCGACTTAATGTTTTTTGGGGATAACGCAGGAAAAAAATAAATATTACTAAAACTGTAATTGCACTAAAATAAACTTTAGTTTTATAGATTTTATTATATATTCATTTATAAATCTGATGCTGTATTCTTACAGATAAAAGTTTCAAAGGAATAATCTATTAAAAGTAATATTCAATGGACAAGTGATGACTTCACATATGATATAGTATAAGCTTATACCGGTATTATCATTGCTTTTGGAAACTAGAAAAGTGAAACTGTTTGAGAATTCTTGTGATTTCTTATTAAAGTTTCATAATCTAAAATCTTATTTAAAATTTAGGGTATTATTAAAGGAATTTGAGTAAAAGTAAATCAAAAAGAAAATAATTAAAATAGAAAACCTGTTTTAAACTAGATTTAAAATACTAACGAATAAACTCAAGTTCTTTAATGTAATATATAAAAAATAATAATAATAAGAGAAATAAATCAAAATAGAATATGAAATTTAAATAAAAGTAATAAGAATAAAAACACGGTACAGTATAATGTTTAAAATAAAATTTAATATAATTTAAATTAAAATAAAATCATTTGAATACGTGATATTTATGTAAAACTAGATAAGCATTGCACAGAAAAGCCAAGGTGTCTGTAAAACTACCATTGTTTTCGATGGGTTTTCAGAAATACATAAGACAATCCAAAATTTGGGAAAAGTCCATGAATCGATAACTTTGACCAAAAGCATAAAAAATTGTCATTCAACTATAATGAGTTTCCGAGTTTACCTACTTTTTGAGAATGTTGATCAAAATGTATGTCGAGCTAATAAATATATAAAACCTTGTTTAAACAGAAGTCTATTAGTTTGGTAAATACTATAATGAAATGGTATAGGAGTTGAATAAATTAGTTGGATTTTGAGTAAAAATTGAATTTCTGCGTGTAAGCATAATGTAGTTGGAAATGCTTAAAAATATGTAGTTTGGTTGGAGCTAAATATAATTTCGTTGGAGTGGAGTTGGATAATACACGTGGAATAAAAATTAGTTAAATTTTCATTAAAAAATTCTAGAATTTACAAAAATTATGCCAATATTTTGACTTTATTAAACACAAATTTAAGCTTTTGTTATTTCACGATTATTATCCAATTATTTTATAACAGTGACAACTTTTATAAATAAAATGATCAAAATTAAAAATTGTGAGAAGTGGGAGTTGCAAAATAATCGCATGGAATAATTTTGAGTGGGAATACGAAATATTTTATTAGAGTGGGCTGCACAGGTGTTAAGTGTTTTTATATTTCATGTTGGAATTAATTTAGAATTGTGAGTAAAAGCTTATGGTTGGGATTGGGATAAAAATTTTACATGATTTCAGTCTCTATTTTCGAATAAAGTGTGATAATTTTAATGATTCGCTTAAAAGATAAGTGATATTTATTCGCATAATTTTTAAATTTAAAAATTTCTTATAATATTCATATTATATTCTTTATTTAATGGATGCTGATAAAGATGAAAGTTTACGTTTAATGCTTAGTTTAATGATTTTTTTATATTTTCAGATAGAGAATCGTTTTTTTTGTGAGGTATGTTTTAGTAAAACGCCAATTACATTACATTAATACCGAATACAATAAAACATTAGGACACAATCTGCTGAGCTCACCATTGCATATAAATCGTAAGCGGCTATAATAAAGCAATCTAAAAATAAAGCAAAAAAGCGTGTGCTTCTGATTTTAGGAAATTCTTTTCGCCAAAAAAGATTGATTAAGAGTATTTAAAATTAAGGTTACATTAGGTATAAACTATTAAATCAGTCAACGTTAAAATGATTTCTAATATATTTGTCTCATTAATTTGCATAAAAACCAAACCAATTAAAATGTTTAATTAATTATTTTGAAATTTTATTCGTATTTTTTTCATTTTTTTTGTATTTCTGATAATTAATGTTTTGTCGAATTTAGTGCAATAAAATCTTACATAGCAAATACGATACTAGAATATTTCTACATAAATAGTTCTAATAACTTTTAATTTATGTTTTGCTAACTAATAGAAAATTTATTTCGCTTTTCTTATTACACCCTTTCGAATACAACACATTCTTTGTACAATCATGTCTTTCCAAGAATAAATCAAATGAAATTCTAGGAATAGAGCTTCGGAGAAAACGCGGCATAGATTTCAAAAGAGATGGACACCAAAATATATTTTAAAATAATTTATTTTGATCATACTTTTAACTACTGTAACAGTACGCGGTATTTAACAATCTATAGTAACACCTTTAACACGTCTTATTTACTGCTTGAAGTGTTAATAAAAGATTTTTGTGCATTTAGTAAAATATAGTGAATTTCGATAACTATAACGCGTCAATGTGTGTGCTCAACAAAAATCGATTTCAATGACACTTAAATAACATTTTATTATTACCTACGCATGATATAATTGCAAAATATAATGGAATACTAGTTCTCTCATTTTAGTCATCTGCAGTACATGCTAAGAATTTTGAAATATCATAATATTTGTGACGAACTAACAGTAAAAGGTAGTGTAGTGAACAATAATTATATTGCGGTTTATATATATATGTGAATGACAAACAAAATAAGATGAAAACACACTAAAATTGATACACTCTATTAATTTATTGACTGTACATTAAATATATATAGATATATGAAAACAAAAATGTTATTTAGATTGATTACGATAGGTTTTATCAGATTTGCGGATCACGCAAAATGATATTAAACGTAAACATAGGTAATAAAAAGATATATATAACATAACTCTATACACGTGTATACTCTACAGTCAAAAATGGCATTTATATATAAAAACGTCGAGTAAAAATTCAATTTATTTTTCTTACTCCAATGCACATTTGCTTTGTATTTGCTTTAACAGGTCAGATATTTTTCGATTGCAAAATATTTTTTGTGCGCAATTTTGCAATTGCTATGTCAATATTAAAAAATCCTGTAAGGTATAGCAAGTATGAATAAAACTTATATATATATAACTTTACTAATATAACTATAAATAAAATTATTAAATATTTTAATCAATTGTCTTAGAAATTATATTATTAATTTTAATATCTATTAATAAAAATTTCTATTTAAATTTTTTCATTTATACCAACTTTCTGATACCTTCTAAACTTTTTGAAAATTTCTATTATTTTAGAGACTGAAGACTATTTGTGATTTTGCAAAGGATGAACTAAAAAATTGTGAACGAAATCTTGCTATCAAGTTTTGATTAAAACTATTACACAATTGCCTATTTATACTTGCAATAAAAAAATTTTAAGTTTCAACAAAACTAATAACAGAAACAGTAGTTTTTGAAAATTGCATGTTTCTAAAGCTCACTTCGATACTCCAACCTACAAATGAACATTTCGTTTTCTGTCTATACTGTAATTTACTAGCGTAGTCAAAGTGAATTATATCTCGTTGATTATATACTGCATTTTTTTACAACAAAGAGTTTTGACAAAAAACTAGTTATGATAACTTGCAACGAAAGCGCACAGCCATATAATATGCACTATTATTCCAAAATTAACATTTAGCGCTTTATGATTTCGGTATTACGAAAATTTCTTAGAAATAGCACTCCAACGCACATTGTTATGACAGATTATGAAATCAATTTTATCACTAATCTAGAATAAACAGTATCTAATATATTAATGCATAATATTCTAGTCTAACATTTTTTGGTTGCCAACGAAATAATATCAACTACAAGATGCGCTTTTTTATGAGAGTTCGATATGACGGGTCTGATTCATGTTTGGATCAGTTTTCAAACTTTTTTAAAATATAAGTCTTATAAGTTTTGGAAAAAACAAATTTTTAGGATAAAAACATTTCTTTAC
Organism: Steganacarus magnus; assembly: GCA_034698365.1. Classification (NCBI taxonomy): domain Eukaryota; kingdom Metazoa; phylum Arthropoda; class Arachnida; order Sarcoptiformes; family Steganacaridae; genus Steganacarus; species Steganacarus magnus. The sequence continues at coordinate 49,076 of JAQIVF010000013.1, forward strand.
TTTAATATCTATGTATAATAAATCGCATCCATATAAGTTAAAGAAGAACTCGTAAAGAGTGCCGACGCAACACAAAAAAATGCAAAAAAGAAATATATTAGTTTATAAATGAGCTTTTCTTGGTCACTATCACTTAAAATCAATATATTGTCACGTGATCCACACCAGATGCAAGTCACTGCACACATTTGAATTTTAGTAAGTCTACAAAAAATAATCCCCAAAATAGTTGAGGTAATTAGAGAGAAAATTGATTAAATATTTCCAGTAAAGGATTCGTAAAACACTATACTTAGCGATATATATATAAGCGCAGATTGTCAGCGAGGAAAAGGAAGTAAAATGTTATCTTTTATGCTGAGTGTTATCAATTGCACGATACATGCAGTATAGAGACATACCCCTTATCTTTAGTGTATTAGTGTATACCATTTCATTAGAGTATAGCTTACGAACTTAATTACGTTCAAATCCCTCATACTATGAATTAATATGTCATAATATTCCTCAGTGTAAGATATGTTTTGTTTTTTTCATATTTATGTAATTAATGAGTGATTAGTTATAATACTATTGTAGTGCCTATCGTGTAATTAGAATAATGACAAATTGTCAAGTAAATGGTGCGTAGCAATGGGAAAACATACTGCACACTAGAAAGTTTGTCGGTTAGCGATTAACGCAGGTATCGCTCTATTGCCACTAATTCACTATATATTGATAAACTTTTAGATGTCAATAAAAAAATCTAAAATATTTTTAATAAAAAATTATTAAGTATATCAAAAAATAGTATGAGTACAAAAAGTGGCGGAGTACTAAAAGCTTTAATACTTGCATTAAAGTATGAGACTTAATAATTATATTTTTAAAAATTTCGGAATTCTAGTGCTGTGCGCAATTATTAATAAGATTAAGAATTTTATTATTAATTAATTGATTCTTATTAGTGAAGAAAATCCTTAGTTTAATAATAATAAAAATTTTTAAGTTACGTGTGCACCAAAATTTAGAGGATCACAGAAAAATTATATTACCGTAATTGATATATTACTTAAATTGCTATTTGATGAATAAATCTTATCAGTTTGCACACATCAAGTAAAATTATTGGAAATAAGCACACTATAGAATAATAGAAAAATGCTAAGCGTATCGTATCTTAATGATTATTATTAAGTGAGGCATATTTGATTTCCGTAATTGTATATTTTAATGACATTTTTCTAATTTATTTATCGATAAATGATGCAGTAAAATACCATAGCATTTCCATTAAGTTATGTGAGCAAAATATTATATTTTAGCTCTTATTGTGGCAAACTAGAGATTTTACAGCTTTTCCTCTTCTATTTGAAGATATGATACTAAGAGTTAAGAAATGAATCCTTTATCGAACACTACAAAAAGTGTCTTATACAGTATGTATTACCCTTTCAGGATCTCAAGCGCTGGATGGCGGGTCCGGTGGGTTAACTACTATATGGACAATAGAATATGGTCAGTGCGTTCAGCAAAACCTGTGACCAAAGCTTATATATGATGGATTTGTTTAACTACATATACAGTGCACATTAATTTGAAGTGTTTTTAATTATGGACATCTCTATTTCAGTTAAAATAAGAAAAAGATAAATTATGACTATCATTCTATTTATTTATTGCTATAAAAATTCGAGTAAAATAAGTTTAATAATGATGTGTGTAATTGTTAACGTAAAATTAATTAAGACGCTATTATGCAATTCATTCACACAATGCAGTGTTTGCTGCAATGGCGTATGTTTTTTATCAAAGAAAAACAGGTGAATGAGTGATTGTGTATAAGCATATGAGCGTGTGTGTAGTATGTATGTCTGCACTGTGTATGCGAGAGTGGAGAGAGAGGGAGAGGGAGGGAGGGAGAGAGAGAGAGAGAGAGAGAGGGAGAGAGAGAGAGTGCAAAAATAACAAAAGTTATACATGATATATATGAACGTCGAATTATTATTATTTTTCAAATTACAAAAAAATATAGTTGAGAAATGTTTGGTTCAAATTGAATTTGATTGTGTGACAGTTTTATTTAAAAAAACAAAACAAACATTTTGTAAAATTAAATAAAAACGCATTTAATATCTGATAGCATTATCGCGAAATATAGTGTGCGTGAATATATTCTTTCATTTGGATCAATATTAAAAAACGTGATATATTGAATATTTACCGCTTTCAGTGCGTTTTTTTTATTGCAAAGCCATACTCAAATTAAATTACTAAACTACTAAACTTTTATGATTTATTGCAATATTTAAATATCTTGTCACATGCTTTTAGATTTTATAATCATCGCAGACGCAAAGTATCCAAAAAAATGATTAATTCCACGCTAATACGCGTCTAAAGAATATTCCCGAGACTTAATTATGCTTTACTTCGCTACTAAGAAGTAAAGCATAATGACATCACACTCTAATATTTAGATTTTTTTTCTTTGCTTTAAATTAGTGCTGACAGCACCAAACAGAAGTGATACCAAGTATTCAATTTCAGTATCTATAAGTGCGACTGTGCTGTCATGTAATTCCGACATTCCAACCATTGCATTGTCACTCGCGTATAGACTATATGGCGAATAGTATATTGTATTATGATTTACTTTCGAGTTAAAAGCTAAGATAACATTCTATCTTCGATAACTGCTTGCGTTTCCTTATATAAATGCGAGGCGACATTGTCATCAATAAATACAAGCACGACTTCGACATCAGTTCATTGCTATATTTTGCTTGTATGCCACGAAAATTACACATTTGTGAGCATTGTATTCACATTTATGTATATATAAGCATCAAATGATCAATATTTGCATCAAAATTATAAAGCATTCTAAAAAATTATTCGTCTGCTGGCCATAGACAGGCGTCGATGAGCTAAAACCTCTCTCTGGTAAACCAGTGAATGCGTTAAATTTAAAGAAAGAGCAAAAAAACGTATGCAAAAAATAATTGCAATTTGCGTAAAAGGATGTGTCGGGAAAAAATTAGTTAAACGTTTGAAATTAGGCATAAGCAACATAAGCAATAAGCAATTTGCTTAATTCTTTGAGTTAATACTTCACACACTTTGCTCTGTGCAAACAAGATAGGAGTAGCAAATCAAAGCCCACTTGTCATTTGAGTAACAAGAAGTATAGATAATGAGATCACAAGATTGTATTGTTCTTTTAACTTGACGTACTGTACTCGTTGCTGCATAATATACAATATAACATCATATAGGTTTGAGTTTAGCGCTTGTTTCTCTATTGATAATCATTAGTCTTTTTTTTCATTGTTTAACATTTTCCAAATAGTGATTGAAAAGTTATAATTTTTCCGAATCAAAACAATTCCTATTTTTCCAATGGAAGTGTCAGTAAAATTCAAATATTTTATATTATTTGTATGAAAGAACTACACATAAGCTTCACATATGGTTATATGGCGAACAAAGTTTATGTCTAGACTGCCAGTCCAACAAATAATTATGTGTCTTGTATTTATTAGTTTGTACACGTTTCATACATTTTTGTTTTTTACCTCCGACTTCCACTCTAATAAATTTTTTAATTCCATTCATTTAAGAAGTTCAGAATACTTAAAAAAATTCGCATTTTTCTATTTGTCGCAATTTCTAGCAAAAGAATTAAATTCCATCAGATTCTTACTGATTCATCGGAATAGGAATTGACTTTTCAATCACTACATCACACAAAAAGTGATTAACTTCAAAATAAATTGATGACAGTAGTATGTGGTACTAAACTGTAATCGAAAAAATATACACATAAGTTAAGCGAAATAAATTCATTTTGAGTTAGCATTTCATCGCTATTTCGAAAATAAAAAGTAATTTCTCATTTTTTTACTGATTGCATATCTCACCACTTCTTATATATATATATAGAAAAGATGAAATATTTTTATATATAAATATAAATATATTGTGCAAATTCAATTTATCATTGCATAACAACGTTTATGACTGCAAGTGTGTCTCCACTGATACGCGTTCGCCACAATAAATCTGTGTATTAACTGTGATTCTTTCTTTTTATTGTTGATCATAATCTTTTGCAGTTTATTATTTATACTTGAATATTCAATAATTTTTTGAAGAAAAAAAGTTGTTTGACTCAAATAAAGTGATTGTGGCAAACAAATAAAATTTAAAGTAAATATGGGACCTATATTTACATATTCAATTGCATTTGAGATTAAAATCTCATTAAAGGAAGATTACATAAAGAAATCGATGTAATGAACTGTAAATTAAAGTTTTTGGCGGTTCAAGTTCAAACCACCGAATTAGTTTATACGATTTAGCCATCATTTAAAAAAAATTGATTATAGAACAAGAATCAGTGAATATATATATATTGATATATATACAGTACAATGTAATTATTTTAATATAATATTCAAGTGAGGTATTGAACTGAGAAATATTCACTGAAACTAGTGTTATGTCGATTCTAGTTTTTTAATTTCGATTCTATTCCGATTCTATTCTTAAAATTATTTATTAAATCGATTCTATTCTAATTCTATTCTGAAACATAATTTTTATTTCGATTCTATTCCGATTCTTATTCCGATTTCAATTCTCAATTTAAAAATGAATAAAAGTTAAATATTTACTAAAATCCGTTATTTTTTGCATAACTTTAGGCAAAAATTTATATTTGTTTTGAAAAAACATACTAAAATAAAAAATTAATTTCCATTCCAATATCAATACTAAAATCTTTTAATTTCGATTCTATTCCGATTCTATTCTTAAATAAATTTTTTCTTTCGATTCTATTCTTTTCCAATTCTTTTTATCAAATTTCCTTCATTTAGATTCTATTCCAATTCCGATTCCAAGAATCGAAATAACACTAACTGAAACTGACCAATAGGATAAAATAAACAGCACAAAGCAGAAGAGAAAAACTTCGGTCTAAAGTTTAAACGAACCACAGGATGCTTTAAATTAATTATTTAAATCAATTAACGTAAGGTTTACAGTAAGATAAATTACATATTATTATTAATTAATAAAAATCAAATAAGTAATCGTTTATATTATATTGAATATAAATCATTTAAGTTATTTAAGTAATAATTCATTTTAAGGATTAGAAAAAAACAAAGATTAATAAAATATAAAATATGACACATCAAACAGAAAACTAATTTTCTATAAACTAGTTTATTTATTCAACACATTTGCAATGAGTTTGTGATCTCAGACAAAAAAAATCAAAAATATATATAGAATTTCAATATAATCACAAAAATTCAATTTCCAAAAAACAATCCAATTCGACACAATTTCGAAAATCTAATATTTCTCATTTGTTTAGTTCAAATTTATATACTGTAAATGTTCACAGAAAATTTTTAAAAAGAAAATCATATTTTACGTGTTATTTTTTGAAAAATTGTCACTTATATCATACTACGCACAGTAATTTATTTGAAAAACTTTTTTTGCGCAAATATATATTTGCCACGATATTTATTTGTGAATGTCTTACACGGGATATTAAAAATAAACCTTACTATAGAATCTTTTTCTTTCAATGATGAAAAAAAAACTTTTGCCATTCTTTGAATCGAATAATTTATTAGTATCAAACTGAGTTTTATAAGTTTGTTTTATATAAATTTCTTCGATAACATTGTTACAAAAGTCAATTTCTGCCTAAACATAATAGCGTAGTATCTTTGTCTGTCAATTTCACACAATTCTGGAACGTATGGTAATTTTGGTTTTTTTTTCTCTCGACAATATGTAGTTAAAAACCGTAAGCTTAGATGTTGTCAATACAAAATGAGCTAAAAAGTGGAAAAATGCATAATCTATAGAAACCTAGAAGTATATAATTTACAGAGAAAAGTTTTCCATTTGCAGCTATAATACTACTTTCTTTCATTGCACATGTAATTCTTAATGTATAATCTCATTACTGATAGCGTATGAATAAGTAAAAGCTTACGATATATTTTTGCAAAAATAGTAGTATTATTATTATTATAAGATTTATATATAAGAGAGATTGCATCTCTTGAATACTTGAATATATTGTAGATTTATAAAAGCATTTATTTGAACTTTTAATTATTGGTATTCTAGTATAGAGTTCGCACACACTGTAGTGAACTCAACAAAAATATTAGAGGCTTGGGATTTGAAGCATGTTTTGATTCGAAAATCTTTAAGAACATTAACACCAAAATCTTTTGAAAACAACGCATTTGTTCAATTAATTAGTTTATATGATTTGAAACTTATTAATTAAATTGTATTTGAAACTTTTGTTAAATTTAAATAAAACTAATTATTACTCTGGATTTAAAAGGATAGTTATGTCAACTGCAATAAAATATCAAAATAAACTTTTTATAATTAAGATTATGAATCATGAAGACTCTTGAATCTAGAGTCTTGATTGAGACATACAGACCACTAGTTTTAATGCTTTAGTTTATAGCATTAAGAATATAAAATAAGCTATCATACAAATATTTGATAAGAACACATTTATGGATTTTTCTCAACATTTTATTGAATATATTAATGATATGAGATAACCCAGTAAATAAATTTACTATAAAATTAACGTTAATTCACTTTTATTTCAGAAATATTAATTATTAATCCAATTAATTAAAAATCCAATTATTAATAAGTCAAAAATATGTCATTAGAGACACTGATTTTGAAAACCCTAATGGGTTCCGATATTCTTATAATCCGATGGGTTATAAATTCTTTAAATATGACTATAAATATGAATTGTTAAATAATTTAGTAAATTTATTTTAAGGGCATATTTAAATCTATACTTAGATTCAGATTGTAGAGTGTGGTAACTTTTTATCGACAAGTTTTTGCGTAAATTGACGGTTTTAATCGCATCACTTAATTTAAATTATTGTTTAGTTTATTGGAAAAATTAAAAGAAAGAGAGTTGAATATAATAACAATTATAATTTCAACAAAAATTTATTTTATGTGATTATTTATTATAAATTTAATTTTTAAAATATATATTTATATAAATCGATAAGTAATCCAAATCCAAAAATTGAACCTAAAGTTAAATGTAGAACAACATTAAAAGTATGTCAAATAAAGCAGTGAAAATTTCTAAGCGCAAGGCGTCTGAAGAATAAATAACAGATTGAAAAGAGTGAATTGAAAAAAGACAATGAAATAGAAACAGAGCTAATTTAGCTCAACCCTGCAGCACAATTGAGACCGAAACTTATTTTAAGTAAAAGTTAAAGAAATATAATAAAACAAGAACGACACATTCATAGAGAGTTCACTTTCATAAGTATCGTTAGGATTATGTTAAAAGCGCTTTAATAATTGTTACTTTAGCGCATTGTTACTCATAGTAATTTTATAATGTGATAACTAATCAGACTATTAAGTTAAGTTGTCTCATGTATGTAACCAAGTATTAAGATATAGCATGTAAGTGGCAGACTTTTTGGACTTAAGAGGACTGCGAACATCCGGACAGACAGACGGACATTGTCAAATCCATAAGCTCGCCTTCATCTATATGAAGTGAGCTAAAAAACTGTGACATAATTTAATACAATAAAATCTATCTAAACATTAAAAAATTGATAAAAATTTGCGACTTTATTTAATTTAGGTCAAAACTAGTTTCACGTTCTCGACAAAAACTAAAAAATAATTCTACTAATTTATACGTAAGATAAGCAAGAATCGCCATTTCATACGTACTAATCATGATTTTTAATTAATTTCGGAAAATTACTATATATTAAAATTTTAATAGGAAGCGCATAATTATTTGATTTTTTTTCTACAAAAGATAGAAATATTCAAACGAGTAATTAAATAAATTTGAAAATATGAATCATAAAATTTGCTTTCAAAAAATTTTAACTTTATTGTCTTTTCAGCAAAACATTATCCGCAATCTCTTTTGAGTGCGGATACAAATAACAAAAAATTACTGCACGAAAGCATAGAACGAGAGCGAAAGCCATATCATATCAAACCGAAAATTGTTTCTGAATAAAATAAGAATATATTATGAAAAATATCATTAAATTCATATTATTTATGAATTAAGTGAATTAAATTTCGAAACTATAAAAATAAAAACACAGACCATTATGACCATACAGACAGTTATAATAAATATAAGAAAAAATTTTAAGTGAGATAAAAATTGAAAAATTTGTTTGAAAAAACATTTCAGATTTGCATTAATTAGGTTTTACATAATCTTTCATATTTTTTCCTCGCGAATCTGTTTTGGCGTCCTTTAACTAAAAGATGATTTAGTAAGAGTATGTATCACTAAATTTGAAGGATAGGCTCAAAACTGAGTAACAAACATCTCATGTCTGGATTTTACGAGAGAAGAGATTTCTTTTTTTCTAGAGCTAGAATTATTGATAATGGCGAACAAAATCCATCAAATTAAAAACACTTAAGATTTATTACTAATTGTATTAAAATCCTGAAAAATGAAAATATATATGAGCAGGTAAAGTGTTGAAGATTTTAAAGTAATCGATTGAATTCTTTTACAACACTAGAATTTATACCGAATTGTGTGGACATAAAAAGTGAATAAAAAAGATCAGAACCTGAATACAAAAGAAGGCTGTTGTATCGCATTCGAACGCCGGACAGTATTGTTGTGTTAACAAAACTACAACAATAAACTTTGAATGGTTTTTATAGCGATATTCGCTTACACTTTATTTTATCGGAACCGTTGCTTGAATTGGTCCAATTAATAAAATACTCAGAAACAATTAAAAACTAAGATAACACGCTAACGAGACACCGCGTTCCGGTACACCACAATATTCTAGAACAATATGTTACACAGTTTTATTGTTGAAATTTGATTATAATATAATTTTATGTCGTATGTTCTGTTGTTATAGGATACATAAAAAAATTTATTAATTATATTTAGAAAATAAAATCTTAATTATTGAGTATTTAGGAAATACTAGGATTTCCCGTTTAGCTTCGCTCACGTTTAAACAATGCTATTAAAAATTAGTTAAAAAAATTTCAAAAGTTGCGCTCAATTGTTAAAAAATTATAGTAGAATCCATTATTGAATAAGTAAAAAAATTTTTCATTGAAATGAAACTCAATTTGGTATTGTGTTACAATAGGAGAAACCCGTTCAAGAACGCGAAAACAAAATTTTTAGTCACTTTAAAGTTATTTCTTAAAATTTCGATAATATTTACTTTCTCCTACCCGTTGCTAATCTTTACCCGTTTTTAGTTACTTTTTAAAACTAAATATAAATTTTTCCGTTTAATATAAACTTAAATAAACTTATAATTATTAAAGTAATTATAGTATTAGAAAAATAAAGTTTTTTAAAATTTTCATGTTAAGTAAAATCGCATCAAATTTAATATACATTTTTTATTGTTGGTTAAAAAGTATAGGCCCTCAAAAACTAAACGGATTTTAACGATAATTTTCCAAAAATCTCGAGATATTTAAAAAAATATTTAATATTTATTTTATGGCGGTATGTTACCAAAAAATTTATAAGGTTATTATTTTGTTGCGCTAATAATATTTTTTATTTAAAAATCAGTGCTTTAGTAATAATAATGCGTTTTTCATATTCATAATTTAAAGTTATTAAAAGTATCGTGTAACACAACAATGACTAACAATGCATTTGATTTTTTTTGTTTTAAAATTTTATTAAAAAGATGAACTAAAGTTTTTGGAGCAACAAATAAAAAAATTAAACAATTAAACGCAACTCAATTTAGTATTGTAGGAGAACGTGACGGAGAGAGGGAGAGAGAGAGACAGAGATCATTATTTTATACAATAAGTGAAAATCTTATTAAACGTTAATAACTTATATCTTATACTTAACTCTTATCTTTCTTCTTAATATATCAATTTAAATATTATTTTTATAACACCCGAATGTAATCAAAAAAACTCTGCATTCGAACTTTTCTGTTTGTATATTTTTCAAATATCTTCAAATGTTAATTCCAAGCAAGAAAAAAAAACAGGAAGTTTATGTTTCGAAAGCTTACAAATTTTAATATAATTGAAAGGATTTCCAAAAATAAATTTAGAAGTTTATTTTAATTTGTTTAAAATGTAATATACCTGAAAATAAATCCTCGTTTCGTGCCGTCATTTTAGTTATTTGCATATAACTGTTTAAACGCAGTTTATGTATATATCCTGTTATGTACATATTTTTGGTCAAAAAATTGCAATTAACTTAATGGTTAGAAGTTTTAGTTTTTTGCGAAAAACATTTTCTACTTTTAGCAAAATAAAATTTTCCCATATGTAAATATTAATTACAAAAATAAATAATAATAATATAAATGTTTTACATAACAAACAATTTATTTCAAAATTATCCGTATAAATAACGGCAAAATTTATATGCTAACAGAAAAAATTATATCGAAAAAAACTCAGTCATATATTATTTACATCACAATCTTTTGTAAAATAGAGCAAAAAAATGAATAATGCATTCACTTTTTCGTGCTAGTGATGCGAATTTTGAGCCCATGATCCTTTAAAAAGCTCAAGTTCCACACTCGGTTTGAGGCTTTAGAGACGCTTTAAAGGACTCAGTATGTTTCGAGTTTTTTTTTATTTTCAAATATAAAATTAATATATGGTAAGCGAAATTTTATTTTATGGAAAGAAGTATTTATTTTAACGGTAATTATGTTTTTTAATCGATCCATTTATTTCAGAGAGTATTACGCGCTCTTAAATATTAACAACGTTCACTTTAAAAGTTTAATAAAAATTAAATATTTTCAATATTTTTATATGCCGAAAGCGATTAAATCAATTTCAATAAAAAAAACTTTTAGGCAAATAGAAAAATATCTAAAAAAATACTAAATAAATGTCTGCTAAATAATGCAAAACATATTATGCTGCTCAAAATGATACGATGCTCAAAATTTTTGTAAAAATTGTAAATCGTGTTTTATTCAAAACATCATTTTTAATTTTTGTCAAAAATAAGATATATTGAAATCTTATTGAATTTAAAGATATTGAAAATGCATCACATTTTGCAAATATTCTAGAAAAAACGTCGATATTGTAATCTAGAGCTGCAATTGTGTAAGATTTTATTTAAACAATAATAAAAATTATATTTTAATTCAAACTATTGTGGATGACATCCAAACTAACGAAAATATGGGGAAAGTTCGAGATCAATACAATGTCGAACACCCAAAACCAATTAAATAAATAATGATTCTTTTACCCAAAAAATAACCACAATTTAAAAATTTTAATGTTTAGTAAAAATATTAAAATCTAGAATTTGTTTGAAAAATTGTATTAATGTCTTAATTATATCGACATCAAACTATACGTGTTTCTATTAATTAAATTACAATTTTCTTACGGTAGAGTTTCTCGAAAATACATGTTAAAATCGGATAATATTCCGTGATTACTCTCAATCACATAATCAAATCAGAAATATATTTAATGTCTGTATCACTGATTAACTTTTACTGCAATACTAAAATGAAACTTAAAAAATTTTTATCGCGAAATAAACAATATTTTTAGATCTGATTATGTGATTGAGCGCAATCACGAAATATTATCCAATTTTCACATGGATTTTCGAAAACTGTACATTAAAATTTTTTAAAAATTAATTAATATTCTATGATAAAAATCATATGTGACTTTGTTATAATATTTAATATAATAATCAGGTTTAAGTTTTGTATAAAAAAATTATTTTTTAGCTCACTTAAAAGCTATTGGATTTGACTCATCAGTGCGTATGTCCGCACTTTTTATTATAATAAAAGTGGATATAAAATTCTGTATATATTTCTGCCTATCTCTCTATATAATTCTGAAATATTTAGAACTATTTAAATAAAATTAAACAAAGTGAGCTCAGTATGAATGTTCTGGTTTTTGTTTATAGAACTTTCAAACTAAAATTTTATGACTTTCTAAACTGAATATTTGCAAAAATACTCACTATTTTAAGATTAATCCTTAATTCATTAATTTGATTTAACTAACAGATACGAGTCAAATATCGAATGAATTATATACAAGTTATAATTACTAATCAACAGTTTTAAAATAAAGTTCAAGATAATTGTAGTGTAAAACTAAAAAAAATAAATACTGTATTTTTATAGAGCAGCTCAAGCTCTTTATGTGATGAGCTTAAACGATGCCACGCTTCGAAGACTAAAGCATTATTTATTATTACCGACTCCCGAGTGAGAACGAGGTTCAGAGAACACTATAAAAACCTCTAGAGTCGGATCCATCACTAGACATAACACCCATAACAGCCCAGATTTGCTTTTGTAAAAATGTGTCGATACATACATGCATACACGACATTAACATATACTCGCAGGTATATTTGCGAGTCGTTAGTACCTGTCTATGGATGATCTGCGTTAAAGTGAATTGCTATGGAAACAGTATGGTTCTGTTATAAAATACTGATACTTTTCTCTCTTAAAGCTGTAAATTTTTTTTACCAATGAAACAAAACTAGAATAAATTTATTTTATTTTATATTATAAATGTAATGTTTCGAGTTTCGACTCCATGTTTTAGAATTTGTAAAATTGTTGTTTTCTGTTAGATTTTGATAGAAAGTAAACTAAATCTTTTAAGTTTGATTTTAAAGCTTGAAATCTCTCTCTCTCTCTCTCAAACCTACTCACTCATCTTAATTCTAAATTTAAGCGTTTAACTAAGTATAAGTATGTCAATTTATCAGACGATATATAATAAATATAGCAAATATTTAGCGATTTGAAATATATTTGGATATAAAACTCTGAGATTCTATAAGTAATCAAATAAATTTTTCATTGCAAATTTATTGATTGCATTCTTAACATATCACCAAAAAATATTTAAAAGATTTATGGAAAAATTGCACAGAATTCAAACAAACAAACATTCATATAGACATAAAAAATATTAAAGCTGCTCGAAATAGATATTTAAATATGAATTAAAGTTGTCGACGATTTCAGAGATAATGCACACTTGACATCAATGAATTTAAAAAAACCATTTCGAATCTCGCTTTCTTTAAATATTCATTGAGAAAGCGATAAATGGTCCGAAAAGAAAACTAATTTTAATTTGTCTGAGTAGTTATAAAGAAATATATAGAGAGAACAGACGATAAAAGAAAAAGGTTTGCGGTTTAGTTTAATAAATCATCGATAATAGAAACTAGTAATTGCATGGACACATAGGAAAAAAGCTAATGGTTTATATATATATATATATACAGTCCGTTTTTATTTTTGCCGTCTAATAATTGTGTGGTTGATTTTTTAGGCATAACAAACACTATTATTTATTATAACCAGTTTCTGGTGCAATGCGATCAACAGAAGAAAAAAAACATTCTCCGAAGAGAATGTTTGGATAAAGATTTTAGATAGAGAAACATTAAGCAAACCATTCATATGGCACACAATAGCGTAATAATGGTGTGTTGGTGTGGAGGAGCGATGGTTTGGTTTTGTCAAAAAATCATCATAATCTTGTCAATACTATAGTTTATACAACGCGTTCGCATATATTGTGTCGCTCTTTATATATATATAACATAATAAAAGTCAGAAAAAAATTGTGCAAAAACATACCATTATTACAATTGTGTCTAAAAAAGTAATGAAAAGGATATGGATTAGTGATCATTTTCAAGCACCAACGACGCGGTACAGACGTCTGACTCATACAATAGAGCGAAAGAGGCACATAAATAGGATAAGGTAGTGCTTGCTGTGCTTGTGGTGGTGGTTGTGGTTGTGGTGAGTGTTGGCTGCCATCACTCGCAGTCACCACAGCATTGTCCGCACTCGATGTGGAGGGTGTCTCACCATTCGCACCATTTTGCTCGTGAATGGCGAGCACACGACGATCACACTCACACTCACGCGAGTATATTGCGATGCATTGCTGTTCCGCACTAGAAATTGAACCGCTTTTGGAGTGAAAACTTTCTTCATTGTGATCCACTGCACCATTATTCGTATCCTCATCATCACTATCCTCATTCATACTCCATATATGTTTGTTGTAAGTTTCGGTATCGATATATGATATTAGTTAATAACACTCAATAAATTAACAGCAAATGAAAAAAATGCCAAACTCTTCGACAGTCAAAAGCAGAATAAAGTTTATCGAGAGTTTGCATGCCTATTGTGATAAGCGTGAGCGAGTATTAAGAAAAACGCCATCTATTGGTAGAAATTGCGATACAACCCCATCGCACCTTACCTTTAAAATAGCCTCTAATAGATATTACTCAGAGTGTTCCCCACCGATCGAATATAATAAAATCTACAGGAACTAAAAAAAACAATATTTGTAAATGCATTTAATGCTATTTCAGTTTTGTATATATGTTTTTTTGCGTTGCAATGTTTTTG
>JAQIVF010000014.1:0-63033 GCA_034698365.1 Steganacarus magnus
GCGTAAAGTGGTCGGCTAGTCGCGGGACAGCAGGGAGGTGGACCAACAGACGGCTCATTTGGACTCATTACAATATTAATCAAATTAAAAAGAGTAACTATTTTTAATGACAATAGAATAGATTTATTTTCTAGTTTTTTAAGTGATAGATAATTCACTAATATATTGAATACCTTCTGGGGGCTGATAGAGACCAAGCCATGTGTGATAAGACGAGGATGAAGTAGAATCGGGAATAATTTTATTTTTCAAAACAAGCAAATCAAACATCGAGTGAATCGATACTAGAGTGCCTCCCCTTTGCTTGCAGTGAAATGCAGACGCATACCACCCTTCTCTACCGACAGTAGTGCCTAAGTCTACGCTAAACCAGTAACAATATTTCGCACTCTTATCGACGTCAACCCAACTTTGCAGCGGATCGAGACTATTGTTTTGCGGACAATTTCCGATTAAGTTATTGTCATTTATGGTTAGTTTTTCGTTAGACTTTTTGCATATATATTTATGGTATTGTTTTGGATCGTCAGTTCTCCACAAACCATTTATCTGATACACACTAATTTGAGACGATTGCGGTCTTTGCATGGGTTCGTCCTCATCCCAGTATGTGCTAAACACTGGCCAATCATTGATCCATTCAAAGGTTTGGGCTGTAATAAATCCATTATTTATTACTTGTTTCGAGTAGAGTCCAATCCAATAGCTTGTGTTTGGTGTGAATTGTGAAGTATAATACATTAGAAATGCGTACTCAAATCCACTGGTGATCGACACCAGATGCGAACCATTCATGTTTTGACACTCACTTTCAGCATTTTCCCATTGACTGTTACCGTTACTAACATAATAACACACATTTCTGTATTGAATGAAATTGTGTGACAAACTCGGAAATAGCGTACAATTTGTTATGATTGGATTTGGCGGTGCAGTTGTTATCGATATATCTAGAAAGTTATGTAAATGTGCTTTTAAATGTGTTTTAGAGTTTTGATTTAAAAAGCGAATTCATTATCACTGAATTGTTTTCTATACTTTTCTTTTGTTCACAAATAGCTGGCCGTAACGTTTCACACTCTGTTTTATTCCATTTACCAGTTTGTAGTTCGGAATTCAATATTGTTGAGCAGTTAGAAGAATAATAAGTATCCTGTTCTGCCCAATTAGTGTAACTGACATTACTCTGATCAGGCCATGACCACAGGCCATAGCTGTTGAAGAGAATAAGAAGAAGAATTGATTAGATTTCAATTTGAATGAGAAAAATTATTATTAAATTTTATTTTCGAAATAGTTTGTTAAAGAGTCTTAAAAAACTTCTTTCAAATAAATTATTTTTAAAGAATTATATCGAATTTTTTGTTGTTTAGCGCATTATCTCTCAAATCAGTTTGAAGAATCACACACATAAATTGCGTCGTTAATTAGTTTATAATTAGACCCCGGATTTTTTGGTAAATCCAAAATCTTCTTGTAACAACAAAATTTTACGAAAAATCGTTTTACAACAAAATTTTCAAAATATGCCATTTACTGACAAAATTTCGCATTATTACAGAAATCAAGCTATTTTTAAGCATATATATCGATAAAATTTTAAATGACCCTTTACTAAAAAAGACTCTTCCCTATAAAAAAAATCTAGATTTAAAATTTATTGTTTAAACTACCTATTATTTTTGGGCTAAAATCAGAAAAAATTGTCGCTGAAATTCAATATACATTTTACCAGGAATTTATAAAATCTATTCAATTTATTTTTTCCTAGAAAATCAGGGTGTTGTTAATTTTATTTTAAAGGATTTGTTAGTAAAAGGGTTCTTTTTTGTTTCAACAACATATAGGAATTTTTCTAACAATAAAACAAGAAAAAAGTCAAAATTGTTTTAACAAAAAATCCGGGGTCTAATTATAACTTTTTCTTTTGTGAAATTATTTATCAAAAATAAATTTATTTCTTAAAATTGAATTTAAATTTGAAAATTATAATTACTTGTTAATAAATTATATTTAATACATTTACACATATAAAAGGTTTAATAAACCATTTAGTAAAAAAAAATTTTAAACTTTTAAATTCAATTTGATTTTTAAAATTAATTTATCTTATATAAGACTCAACTATTATTATTAAAATATAAATTATGACCGAAATAACTGAAAACGAACAAAGTATTGAAATAAGTAATAAATTTGATTTCATATTGGATACATGTAAAATATTGCGTGATGAAATCGATAAATGGATATCATGTGAAATAACAAACAAACCGATTGTTACATTTGGCAAAAAACCTTTAGAAATAAAAAAAGAAGTTATTCAAAGAGTTAATCAATGGGGAAATCCATTTGTTGAAGATATTGAACCAAAATCTAAATTATCAGGAGAAGCTTCAAAATCAATTCCTTTAAAAAACCATGAAAAATTATCATTTATTCTCATGGGTAGACTAATCTACAAGCAAGAATCTGATAATTATGGGAAAAAAGATCTTAAATGGGTAATAAAATTCAAAGATATCACTGGTGTAACAAAAATAATTTTTGATGAAATAAAAAAATACACAACATTTAAGAAATACGATTTAGAATATCTTCCACTTTTGAACATAAAATTGCCAGAATGCAGCAAAGATAGTTATGTTTATTGTTTCCCATGTGAAAAGGTTTTTGGAAAAATAAATAAAAGTGAAAATGAAAAATTAATAATTAGAAAAGAACAGGATAAAAAATGCTTTTTTCGCATGAGTGAAGTAACAGACATAAATAACAAAGAATTTTTACTTAAAAAGTGTCTGTGGTATTCAATAAAGGAAAGTTTAGGAGGTCAAGGAGAACTGTGTATTGTTAATTGCAATGTTATGTGTATAACAAATTGGAGTAACAAAGGTGGAAAACTTTCAATTAATGTTGAATCTTCTATTCTTATACCAAACAAATATTCCTTTTCATCTGAAATGCACAGTGAAGATGAATATTTAAATATAATTAATGAAATAAACCAAAATAAAGAAAATAATTATTATGAAAATAAAGATGAAGATGTTTCATTCCATAACTCAAGCAGTAAAAAACAAAAAACAACTAAATCTGTTATTATTGATAGAGATACATATTAAAAATAAAAACAAGAATTTTTAATGAACTATGTTTTATAAACTTCATAAGTTTATAAATTAAAAATGAAAATATGTTAAAAAATTTTTGAAATTTTAAAGAAATTATTCACTATTGATGTTCTTTAAAAATACTTTTTCTATAAAGGATACAAATTAAAAACTATTAATGTAAATGGTTAATTTTATATATTAGAAACTTTTCACTAAAATTTTAAGCCATCTTAAATTTTTTTAGAAAAAATAATAAAACATTTCTTACTTAATAATTCAACTAAATTGTTTGTTTAATTTTTTTTAATATCAAGTTTATTAATTTCAAAAATTGTTAAGAAATGGAATTTTAAAAAAGATTTTTATGCAAATTCCTGAACACACATAAATGCTTTTAAATAAATAAATATATTTTGTTAAAACATGTTTTTAGTTATTGATTTTTTTATATTGTACAATCAAATAACCAAGTTTAAAATCTTTAATATGAACCTTAATGTGCTTTCTACTGTTATTTTTACAGAATGTTATCATCTTTTGAAATAAACCCAATTTTATACAAAATATAATAAAAATATCTAACATTTAACAAGATTATATTTTTAAGTATATTTATTGTTGCCCCGTTAATTTTGAAAACTTTAAAAATTATTAAATTTTCCAGTATAACAAACTTCTACCCCTTAATTTACATTTCTTATTAACTGTATTTACAATTTTATATAATTAATTCGTTTGATTTACACTATGTGCTCAGCACTGTGTGTTTGTGCTCGCTTAATGCATATGCTATACTGCTTATTAATATTTTATTAATTTTTACATTCTGTATGCTTGTAGTGTTGCAATGCACCTGTATATGTAGCGACACTTAAATTGAGTGATAGATACAACTTAAATTGTTTTTATATAATTAAATTTTGCTAGTTCGAATAAATTTTTAAAATAAAGTAAAACAACTTTTAAAACGACTTTATTTGATGCTATAAATGTTTTTTCTAAAATTATTTCGTTTAGTAAAAAAATATAAATCGCAAGTTATAGCAATAATCTCAATAATTTAAAATAAGTTTGATAAACTACTACTTATTTTTGTTTCAATTAATTTATTATTAATGAAAGTTTCTTCTGTTTTAACCCCATTTTTAATATAAACTATTGTACTTAATTTATCTCCATTAAAATCTATTTCTGTTTCAATATATTCAAAATTTTTTAGTTTATCTTGTTGAAATATAAAATCATTATCAAAAATTGAATCGTAAAAATAACGAAATCGTTTAATAATATTGATTAATGAAATTGTATCAACTTTTTGCTCAAAATTTAAACTGTTCGAATTTAATTCTTTATTTAAAGTTTTATCATATATATGTCTCAATTTTTTATTGGAAAGCACATCATATGCTTCTTTTATTTCTTTAAAAACTGATGTAGCTTCATTTATATTGTTTAGATTTTTATCTGGATGCCACTTTCTTGCCAGTTGTTTAAAAGCTTTTTTTATTGAATTATTATTAGCATTATTGTCAATGCCTAAAACCTTATAATAGTTTCGTTTAATATCCATATATAAACTCAATCTTTTATTTATAGCACAATAAGATAAGTTGTTTGCATGTTAATTTATTTTAGAGAAAAATTATTTATTTAGATTAAAAAAATTTAATTTAATCCAGAAAAACATAATTATTTAACCTTACATAATTTAAATTATTAACTTCTTTATTAGAAAACGAAATATAAAAATTTTAAGCAAAATAAATAGTTTAAACATTTGATTCAGATAATATGTATTCAAAATAAATAAAAAATAACTTATATTTGAAGAAAAGAAATTATTTAAAACAAGACCAAGCAATAACTTAAATCGAAATAGAAAAATTAGTTTATATTATTATATTCTTACAAAATATATTGTTTTTATTCAAATTAACAATAAAAAATTGTTATTCAGAAAATTTAACATTAGAATTTCTATAATTTTTTTAAAAAACCTAAATCATACATTAATAAATTTTCAATATTTTTTTTTGTTTTGTCTTACTGATAAATTTACATTTGATTTAGTTTCACTCTTGTTTAACTTCATTGTTAAATAATTTCACACAAAAATAAATATATTATATTTAATTATTTCAAAACTATCAATTAATGGTTATTTACCTTAATCTTAAATAAATTAATATTATATCGATAATATTTTGTTCATATTTTTATTTAAATTAATTAGAAATTATTTAAAAAATTTTATCTTTTACAACTTTTAATTATTACAAAAATATTTACGTTTTAAGAAAATTGTTAAAAATAAAAGAAATTTTCAAACTTCATAATTGACCAAATATGTTGCTAATTATAAATTAATAAGCGTAATTTTAGTCAATAAATTTACTGGAACAGTGTAAATTATAATGTCTATTTTCTGCATTAGCTTCTATTACTTGTTATTGTGAAACATTTAGTGTAGATTGAATAAGTTAAAATGTAAAATAAATTGAATGAAAGAAGAACAATACAGTAAAATCCGCTGTCTTTTTGATTTGTATTGGTTAAAATGTTGTTTTAACATATTTATATAACCTATCTATAATCTCCCTGATTTTGTCACAATGATTTTGCATTAGAAAAAAAATATTCTTCGAATAAATATTTAATTATAAATTTGTTATTTAGTTTAAGCCATAACTAGAGCACGTCTTGCTTTTTAAAGTCCTCTAATAATGAATATAAAATAAAAAAGCTTGTATAACGAGTTTTATGAAAAACCATTACATTTATTTCAAATTTTGAAAAAGTTTTAAAATTACAATGGAAAAATATATTTAAAAAATATTTTAATTTTTTCTTATCAACGCATTTATATGAAAAATTGACAGAATAAATTGATTTAATTTGATAAAGTTTAAAAATAACAATTTAAAGAAGATTGTAATTCTTGAAGTTTTTTTTTAAAAATACTAAATTCAGATAAGCTATTGAAATTTGTTTTATGTTTATAGCTAATAAAATCTGCAATTTAAATATAAGAATTATATCATCAAAAACTAAGTTAAAGATAGATGTAAAAAATTTAAATTCAAATTACTTTTAAACATTTTAAGACACTTCTTTCGAGATTTTTAATTAAAGATGTGCATTAAAGAGATTTTTGATTTAAATTTTTGCATTATGATATTTGGTTAAAAAATAGAAAACTTTTTTAATTTGTTAAAAATTAATTTTTTTAATATTTGCGGCTATAATATTCAATAAATAATAATGAACGATCTATAAATTATGAATAAAATTTTTGCTCATTAATTATATTAATATAAAGTTTATTTTAAAAGTTAAAATATATTATGAATTTTTTAATGTAAATTTAAAACATTATCAATAACAAACATAGTTTAATAAAATTAATGGTTTAAATTATTGTTTAAAGTCAAAAATATTTTTCAATACCATAATGTTTAAAATTATTCATTGCAAATTTGATTTTATTTATTTTAAAAGTTTAAAATTTTTATTTGCAATAGTCATTTTGCAATAGTCATTAATATGTAGAAAAGTTGATTTTTGTAAAAATTAAAAATTGAAAACACTTCATATGTTAATTAAATGATGTTTTTTTAACTCTTCTTTTTTGAAATAAATCAACTTTTTTAATTTTTTAATTTTATATTTTAAAAATTTTATATTTATTGTAAAATAGATTTGCAATTAAAACTTTTATAAATTCTTATCATTATATATCTTTAAAAATAAATTTAAAAAACTATAAATGATAGAATGATGTTCTCTTTAGAAAAAACAATGATAACTAAAATTGATATGTGCAAACACAATTAATTATTTAGTTTGGTTTGTATCAATTTGGTTTATGTTTCAGATTTCGTTTTTATTAAATTACTATAAACGAAAAATTAGAATAATAATGTCAAAAGTATACCCATTATCTTACAAATTGCTAAAGTCTGCTGATAATACATGTTTAGTAAAAATGGACTTATATTCGTCCATATATTCAAAAGTTTTTACTTTTAATTTTTTTTATGATAGATTTTTATTATTAATAACAAACGATATAAACAAGTCGATAAAAAAAATAAAATATTTCTTTCCGAGAATTTTAATCAAATTTGAAAAAAGTTTAACTTTATACAATTACATGAAAATAAAATGCAAAAAAATTATAGAACATAAAAATAAGTTTGTTTACAAAGTCAATATTGAAAATGTTTTACTGGAAGACGTATATAAGTTTATAAAACAAAATTTATTTTTTTTTGGAGAAATTAAAGAAATTTTTTTAAGTAAAAATATAAAATTTTTCTTTTTTATTTGTTGTTTTGAAAGTGGTTTTAAAAATATATACACTTGGTTTACATACATTGGAAAACAATTTATAAATAAAAATACAAAAGAGAATTTAAATGAAGTTTTAAAAGTTTCATATCCAACAAAACTTTGTGAAAATATTTTACCAAAGATACGATTTTGTATATTCGATAGTTTATCTTTTAAAAATACAGAGAATGAGAAAATTTATGTTGCCACAGTATTCATTTCCGGAATTATCTCACAAAAATATTTCATTTCTAAGAATGTATTTATTGATTATATATGTGTTTGCATTCTTAAACCAAATGGAACCAAAATAAACATAAAAAAATTAAAATTATCTCTATCAAATTTTTTACTAAAAAAATTTAAGATTTCAAAAAAAAGTGTTAATGTAAAAGTTTTTGAAAAAGCAAAAAAAATGTTTGGGAATTTTATTAACTCTTTGAAAATAACTGATCCTTACTTTATTATTACAAAAGAAATTGGAAAATTTGAAAATTTTTTATTTAATTTAGCATTTAATGCGATAAATTATAATGTGTTAAACAAAATTATTATACTTGATTTGCAAACATTTTTACAAAAGTTTAATTTAAAATTTTTAAATAATAAATATTTGCTTGATGTAAAAATATTGAAAAAAACTTATTCTAAAAATTCATTTCTATCAAATTATGAATGTCTATTTAATTTAAATTTAATTGTATGTTTTCTATTTTCAAAAGTTACATATGTCTATCACTACGTTGTACAAAATAAGATATTCGCAAACTTAACTTCAATTTCAAACATATTATTTTCATCATTAGAGTCTACAATAATAAAAAATATAAATTCTATTCTTTTTGATTCATTTATTTATTTTTCTTACAAAAATAATACGATTTTAAATTATAGTAACAAAAAATACAAAAGAAATTCAGTTAATAAATTTTATAATGGAGGAATTATTATGAAAAAGTATGGTATTTTCAAAAATGTTTTAGAACTTGATTATCAATCTTTTTATCCTTCAATTATATGCGAGTTCAATGCAAGTTTTGAAACCATAAATATTTTTGATAGTTCATCTATAATTGAGTCAAACTTCAAAAAATATTATTTAGATTATAATAAGTTATTAAATAGTTTAGAACAAATCGACTTTACAATAGAATATGAAAAGAATTTCAAAACAATTTCAAGTTGTGCAAACAAAAACTTTTTACTAACACTTTTCAGTTATTTACAAGATTTAAGAGTAAAATATAAACAGAAAATAAGAAGTAATTACCTTATAAAACCTGAAAAAATAATTAAGTTACAAAGTAATTTTATTTGTGGAATTTTTTTCAAATATTCATTTTCTCAAAAATTTAATCCAATTACTTACTTAGGAAGAAATATTATAACCAATACAAAAGAATTACTTCAAAAGTTAAAATTTGAAATAATTTCTATTGAAACAGATTCAATAGTCATATCCAATTTTAAAAGAAAAGAGATATCTTTTATAATTAATAAAATAAACAACAATTTTAAATATAGATTTATAAATATTAAAGAAAACAATTATTTAGATTATCTTATTATTACTAAAAATTTTAAAATTTTAATAAAAAAAGAAAAAAAATCATATAGAATTAGAAATTTGAAAAAAATTAAAAATTGTAATTTTTCAAACTTATTATCTTTACATATAAAGAATTTTCTTAAAGTTAACTTCAAAAGAATTAGAACACATGTTATATTTAAATAAAAAATAAATTATAAGTAAATGTAAAAATATTAGTATTTTTTGAATAATTATCTTTAGATTAAATATTTTATTGAAAATAAATGATTTAGTCTAAAAAAATTAATATTTTGATTAATCATTTTAAAAATTCTTTTTATCGTTTTAAATTAAATCAAAAAAGAAAGAAAACATGTGAATTCCTGATTGAAGTCTAAAATCTTTATGATTTTTATATTTGATTTTTAATTTGAAATAAAAGAAGAGAAAATTTTTGATTATAAAGAATTAATTTTTCATTTAGTTTTAATTTGTTATCAGAAAATTTGAATCCTACAATGAATAATTTTTATTTAATTTTTCCTAATAAGTAATATAATTTCACAGCTATTAGCGTCTAACAACAGCAATGTTGAGAGTGAAAGGAAGAAAGAGAGAGACGCACAAAATATTAAGGGAGAGAGACCGAGTCAATTATTAAAGCATTACTATAAACGTTTGATACAGTTTGAAATTCAAATGACTTACGAATTTGAATATTTTAGTTTTTTTATTAAAATTGCGTAACGAGAAAAAAGAAAAAAGAAAAAAGAAAAACGTAACGAGAGTAGAGAAAAACGTAACTAGAATAGAGAAAAAAAAAGTTTTTTAAATTTTTAAAATATATTTATATAATTTTTTCTTTAAAAATAAACTTCTCATTTATTTTTATATCATATTTAAAATATATGTTCACTTTGAATTTTAATTAAAATTTTTTTATAATTTTTTTACAAAATTGATTAAATTAAAATTGATTAAAAATAACTTTTAAGTAGTTTTAATTTTTTGCAAAATAAAATTTTTAAAGATTTAATTTTTTCTTTTTTTAGAATCGGAAATTTTTAATGTTAACAATAGATAAATAAAAAAAATGAATAAAAATAAAACTTTATTCAAGACTTTGTTATTAGAGTAGTTTTTTTCAAATGAAGTTTCTTTATCCAATAGTAACAATTTGTCACGATTAATATCAAAGTTATATTGTTTCTTGATTAAAGAATTAATTAGTTTTGATTTATTAAAATCATATCTACTTTCATTTATTCTTTTATATTGTTTATTTGTTGTATTCCGAATAAAAAAGTAATCACCATTTTTAATTTCAATTGGAAAATTTGGACAAATATAATCTATACCAAAAATATTGATTTCATAACCAACACAATAAACAAATGTTTTAGAGTGTCCGTGAATAATTTGAATTGTTGGTAACTCGTTGTTACATTTTTCAATTTTCCAATTAAGATTTCTGATAGGATAATTTAAGCAATTTCGCTCATTCACAGTTAGAAAATTGTCAAAAAGAAGTGTTTGAAAATTGTTAATGTGATAAAGACAGTTATTTATATAATTAAATAATATAATCATATCACCTTTATAAATGTAAGAACACCAAGAGCAGTTAATTTTTTGAAACTTTATAAAAGGATAACTTTTATAAGCTAAAGAATTTTCAGATAGAACCTCTGCTGTTAATGTAAGATGTACCAAATTATTCACAATTAAACACTCATATGGTTTTAAAATGTACTTAGATCCATTAAAAATTGAAACTGGAATCGTTATATTTAGAAGTTTAAATAAATTTTCATCCAAAATACCATTGACCCATTTACTTTTGAAATTTATAAAATCTAATTTACTTTTTGACAATTTATATGATAAATATGATAGTAATTCTAAATCAGATTCAAATTCATTTTTTAACGCCATAAATTGTAATGATGTTAAATTAAATGTTTTGCCATATAAACGAGTTTCATTAAATAAATTTAAATTTTGATGGTTTTTTAAAGAACTTTCAGTTTCTCCAAAAAAATCACTTATTTGTTTATAGGAAGCCTTTGAACGAACAATAACTTTACTTGAAATAAATAATCCTGTTGTAAAGTTTAAATAAATTGCTGAGGATTTTTTTCTTCTTGAAAATTCATTTTTTAAACAAAGATTGTCAAATTGATTAACAAAACTAGTTTTGAAAGTTTTTTCACACAAATCAACGAGTAATAAGTTTGATTTGTTAAATGCTTCGCATTGATTATTATTTTCCACACTTATTTTAACAAATACTCTTTTAGATATAACATTAATATTAGCTACTTCCCATAAGATAAAATCAACATAATTAAATTCTTTTGAACCATATACAAAATAAAGGTTAAGGAATGAGAGATAAAACAGTAATGTTTTTCTATTACACATTTTTTTTATAAAATTATAGTTTAGAACTTGAAAAAACAATTTTTAAGGTAAATAAAATTTGTTAAACTACTAAATAAAAATATAAATATCTTTTTCAAATAAAGCTCAAATAAAAATGTTTAGTGAAATTTATATTTATTGTTTAAAAGAATATAAAGATATTTAATATATTATTCAACAATATTGTAGCTCTGAAAATAGACAAATGTTTTAAATTTATAGAATTAGATTTTTAATTATTATCATATAATTCTTAACAATATTTTGGTACTATATATTTCTTAATTTTATAAATTTTGATTTGATAGAAACAAAAAACATTAATAATCTATTAATAAAATTAAATTGTAAACTTTTTTTTAGTGTTGAAACTTTGATAAATTATTTTCTATACATTACTAATATTTAATATAATTCATTTTACAAATAATCTGAAACAGTTTATAATCGAAACTATTTAAAATTTGTTTTAAAAATAAATTAAAATATACGATTGCATAAATATTTATGATTTTTGTAAAAATTTTAGAAAATTACAATAAGAAATTTTGTCAACAACCATAGTTTCTATTTTATTTAATAATATTTTTTAATAAAGCAAAAAAACAACATTAAAAAGCTTCAATTAATTTTGTTTTTTATTATACTTCTTTAATATAAAGTAAGATTTATAGATTTCTTAATTTCCGCCCAACTGTGTGTCCGTGTCACGCATTCTGCTAGAAAGCTTTTTTATTATATTTATTAATTTTTATAAAATTTTGAGTTGGGAGCAATATATAAACAGTAGATGTTAATAATAAAACCTTCATATGCCACTTTTCACGGTTATATTGTATAACTGCCTCATTATATCAATAGTAAATTTAGATATTTAAAGTTGCTTTTTTAAACAACTGAATTTAATAGAGAATAAAATATTTCATGTTTATTTTGTAATTTTTAAAAAAATTATTTTGAAGTAAGTTAAAGAAAAATTTTTGAAATAGACATTATCTAAAAAATAGTTGCCTCATCTATGGTTGCTTGGCAACCTTACACAATAGGAAATATTGAATCACAACTTGATTTACCCCGTTTTCTTCGAAACTTTTATATTTTGGACACCTACCCATATTTCCCTTGCCTCTGTGCCCCCTTATTAAACAATTTATTTGTTTAATATATATCATTTTTTCTTTCGGTTTTTATCAAAGGCGCTACTTTTTCAATAATAGATAATAGATTTTAATTAATAAAGTGTGTAATGAAATTTTTATCAAAAACAGCATAACTTTTTAAACTTTCCACTTTAGTAGCAAATATTACTTTTTGTTTCAAAGATTTATTAAAAAATTAAAATCAATTTTTTTCAAATCTCTACACTTTTGAAATAATACAGTGAAATATTCAAAAAAACTTATAGATGCAAAAATTTTGACTGATTATAAACTTTTAAGACTATGTTTAATAAATTTTTTCCAACAGTATAATGATAGTTTTATTGATTTTTCAGTTGATGTAAATAAATAAAATGATTTGATGTTCTTAAGATATTGACATAATAAATTGATTATTTCGTCTTTTATTATTAAATTCCCAATCAAAATTATATGATTAATATTATCACAATTTTTAAGCACAATTTTAATTTTTTCAACATTTATAACGGATGAACGGAAAATAATTCCACTTTTTTTTATTAAAATTGGAACAATTGCATGTTTATATTTGAAATTTAATTCTTCCCAATCTGAGTTACCATCAGAAAGTACTAATAACTTTTACTATTAAAAATAAATTTATAAAATTGTTTGTTCACTAGTTTTAAAAATAAACAATCGCTAAATCTCAAGTAACTTAAAATCAATTCACACAAATAACCTAATCTATCAAAACTATCTCTACTATACTTCACTGTCGTGCCCATAATCAGTTCATTTTTTATCACTTAAACATTTCACTACTTAAATCACTTAATTAGTTAATCACTTTCAATAATTTATTTTAACAAAATAACATAAAACTGAACAGTTTTTCGTTCATACATAATTTAAAAAATATGTTGCATGAATATATTTGAAATCATATAAAATTGTTATACAGTTGATTTAGCTATTGTATTACTGATTTTAGATAAGCATAAAATATCTTCTCTGGGTTAACAATGCTTTTAGCGATTATACCATATATTTTAACGCTTAAGTCAGTTATACTTTTCAGCATTGCGTTTAAGCGACATTTTTTCTAGATATCAGAAGTAAAAATTAGTATTTAATTTTTCTTTAAGTTTTTAATTTATTTAAAAATTAATATTTAAATTTTTCTTTTAAATGTTTTAGTATGTTATAAAACAATGTGTTCATAAAATTTTTTTATTGAAGCTTAATTTATATTTACGTTGTTTATTATAAATAAGTGTCGGAAATTTCGGTTATAAACGAAAGTTTTTTTGAGCTCAAAAATTCGGTTAAGTTATATGTAAACATTAGTAATGTTAAAATGATCATTTTAAAGCTTAAATATTTAGACTGAAAAAACCGAAAAAAGGGCTTATCGACCGAAATAACCGAAATATGAACTTTGCGACAGAAATTTCGAGAAAATGAAAATTTATCGTTTAAATACGGTGAGTTTCTAATGCACTTTCTAATTTTTTCGAATTATGGTTTAAATCCATTAAAAAATGATCTCCTTTCACCAATAAAAAATTCTGAAATTTGTCTACTGACACTTTGTAATTTTTGAGTCAGTGTAAACATTTTTATAATTAAAATGCGACAGAAAATTTCCGTTGAAAACCGAAAAACGACCGAAATTTATTATTTTTTTGACCGAAAATTCCGACACTTAATTATAAAACAAAAATTAATTGTTAAAATCTTAATACTAAAAATTTTATTAATGACATTTTAATCAATATGAATTTCTGTATTTTATTTCAAACTAAAAATTGAAATAAAAATAGAATTTCAAAAACATTAATGGCTAAATTAGTTTTGAAAAAATTTTGTTGTTAAAATTGTTTGTTTTTTAAAATGATATTTTTTAAAAGTTAATTAATTTTACGATGTTAATATAAATCAATTAATCAAAAAATTATTTTAAATACCTGTTATTAGTTAAATATTTTGATTGTTAATTTCTTATATGTTCCAAATTTTTTTCCAAAATTAATGACTAAAAAAACTGATAAAACAAAATTATAAAGTTTTTGATTAAATGTTTCATTAAAACATGTTTCTTATTTAATTAGCGTCGAAATTTTTTACCAATTTTTGTTTATAACAAAAGAAGGTTTTCGAAGTTAATTTTAAATATAGACTTTTTGTGAATAGTTTTTAACAAACATTTTATTTAAGGTTCTATTTTTTTACAATTAAATGTTTACAAAAACCAAATTTCTACTAAAATTCTAATCTTTTTGATATAAAGTTGAGCCCAAATAGTTTTAAACTGAAATTTTTTTGAGCAATCAACTGGATAAAAAATAAGTTATATTGATAAAAATAAAAGGATGGTTAATATTTTGTGCAAGTGTAGTACTTAATTTACAGAAGAAACATAAAAGCAGAAATAAAAATAATTTCTATATAATTGAGTGGAAATATTGAAAAGTAAAACTGAAAAATATAATGTCCCAAACACAGATACTTTTAGAGAGTTCTTGAAAATTATTTTTCAAAAGATGGTTTTTTAAATATTATTAACTTTTAATTTAATATTTGCTTAATTCTTTGGATTTAAATATTGCATTTTTTTAATAAAATAATCAGAAAGACCTTTTTTTAATAGCGCATCGACTCTAATAGGATAAAACGCGTGTCAAAACATACAACATTGATATTGGAATTTTTAATGTAGAATCTAGTTTTGTTGTATAATTCGAAATAGTGTTATATGGGATAGAGTTTTTAATTATTATTTGAAGGCAATTAGTTTGTCTAATCAAATTATTCAAATTCTTCCTGATTCTAAATAAATTTAATATTTAGACTAAATTATAACTAAATTTTAAATTATAAATTTTTAAACTCTTTGAAAAGTTGGAAAATTTGAATTAAATAGTTTAGCTCGTTTTAATAAAATTTTAATTTTCCAATTTAAAAAATTATTTCCCAATAATGGTTACCTTTAAGTAAAAATATTTAAAGTCGATTATGAAAAAACTTTATGTGCAGATTATTGTACTTATCCTACGAAAGAGTATGTATTTGTAAGAATGTGATATAATTGAATAAATTTTTAGTTTAGAATAATTCATATAATTTTTAGTTCAATATTTTTTATTATAATTTTGTAAATCAAAAACGTAATTCAATAAATTTATAGATTTATTTAACTAAATGTCTTCTACAAATTAATTTGTATTTTAAAAATAAAATCACTAAAATTGAAGTTATATGATTGATTTTGAGAAATAAAAAATACTTCATTTAAATTATAACTTTTTTTTTATTTATAAGAACTAATTTTAATATAATATGTAAATAGTTTAATCAAACTACAAAAATAGTTATAAATCTCTTTTGTATTTAAATTAAACTTTTTACTTTAAAAGAAATTAAAAAATATTAAAAAATTTATTGAAATCTTTGAAGCTAAATACTAAAAAATATTTTAGAAAATATAAAATAATTATTTAAAAGTATTTAAGTTATTATGCAATAATTAGTTTTTCATTGATAGGTTTAACGGAATATTATCATTTTGAACTTCTTTATATAAGTTTTTAAAACGCTTAGTTATGTTTACTGATTCTGAAATTGAATCAACCATCTTTTGAACTTTAAATCTTTTTATTTTCTTTTTATTGAGTTCAGTAAATTTTTTATTAGTTTTCGAATGTTGAGATAAGTTCTTTTTCTTGCCAGAATGTTGATCATTTTTTATTTTAATTGATTTATTTGATAAATGTGAATTGTCTTGTTTTCCAAAATCCATTTTTCGATTAGTAAATTTATAATTAGGCGATAAAGAACTTTGATTCAAGTCGCATTTTAACATTTTCTTCATAATGGGTTTTGAATTATTAAATTCAAACAATGAGTAACTTGAATAATTTAGATTATCTTTATGAAGTGGTGGAGCTTGCAAAATACTTTTTAATATTGGCATTTCATTAAGTAATTTATCCATTTTTAAAGTGTAAAAAATTAACACGTAAACAAATTAATACGTAAACTTTCATAAAAATGCTTTTTAAATTTTTAATAAAATATTATCTTAAAGGTACATTTATAATCAGAGATATTTGATTTAAACTGAACAAAAACTTGTTAAAATTATTACTATATTATATTCGCAAATATTTATACTTTTTTGATTATCAAAAAAAATTTGAAAAAAATTATTTAATATTTTTATAACATGCTTAACTAAATTAATTTTTTTTAGTGTCTCTATCTTTTAAACAAATTTATAAATGTTTTATTTTTAATAAACCTGCAGTTTGTGAACATTAATATCAACTATATAGCACTAAATATATTTTGAAGTTGTTAAGGAAGGTGAGGGTAAATTGTATTGATTTAGAACAAAATGATTAATATAATGATATATAGATTTCAGGATAATGATATAATGATATGTAGTTTGAAAAATAAAAAAAAATTAGAATTAACTTTTATATTTTAAAGTTTATTAAGTTTGCGAAAAAAATTGTAAACACTTAACATGTCCATATAAATTGTTTGATTGAGTGCGCATATTAAGAGTATACTAATGTTAATCACTCACACTCAATTTTTGGATATTCAATAAAACTTATAGATTCAATAAGAAAAACTGGAAAAATAGAGGGTAGAAAAAAGGAGAAAGAAAGGAAGGAAGAGAGACTGATTTAGTGACAGATAAACGAGAAAGAATGAGACAGAATTAAAAAAAAATTTACGAGGAAATGAGAGTACAGCATAGTGTTGAGAAGTCATTTTGAATAAGTGAGTTTTTTTAGTATAAAAACTCATATAATCAAAGATTAGATTGTTTATTGAATATAAGTAAAGAAAGTTGTTTGCTTATATTTCAAAAAGCAAAATTAATTATTGACATAACAAAAACATTTTTCTTTCGTAAAATTTGAAATTTAAATCAAAAAATCTATTAATAAACTTAACCAGCAAGTTTCATTAAACTATTTTCTTTGAAATAACTTTCGAATTTCAAGAAGTTTTTTAAAATTAATATTAAAGTTAATACAAACATTGGTGTTGGTTATTTAAAATAACTTTTTTAGCAATTTTTAATAGGAATTGTTTCTTAAACGAATAGTAATGCATTTTTTGTAATAAATATCTTGTAGTAATAAATGTGATATTATTTGATATTATTTCGCTAAATATATTATATACATCTAGTAAAAAATTTAGAATAAAAAACTAAGAATTAGAATCGATAATAACGTAAAGGAATCAAATGATTCTGTTATTGTTTTCATAGCAACACACAGATTGTTTAACAAGTGGGCAAAAAGGCAGAGGACATATGGACAGATCTCCTATTATATTTAGCGTAAAGTGCATTGCCTACATGAAATAGTGTACTCCCGCTATCTTACGGGAAAAGGTAAATGGAATAAAAATAAATATAACTTTATAGTTATTAAAGCTACTCGAAGATATACGGGTTAATTTAAATATTTAAATTTTAATTTTTAAAATGTTGGCGAAGCAAACGGGTTAACACTAGTATATATGTATATTATTGATTCGATAAAAGTTTTCACGAAAATTATATAGAAAGAATATTAAAAACTACTTTTAACTGTTAAAATTATCTATATAAACCAAAATGTTTTTCGTATCTAAATAAAAAAGTTTCTGAAAGCTGCTTTAGTGAGTCCATTGAGTAATAATAAAATAAACTAAATGAATTAACACACTTAACTTCAATAATTTCAATTTTTTCATAATATGAATATTTTATTTGTAAATTAATGTAATTAAAGTTAAATATTTTTTTATAAGTAAAGAGCAATATTAGACAAAAAATGTTTTCATTTAATTAATTAAAAAAATAAAATTTTAAACTTAAGTTTTTAAACGGTATCATTTTGAAATCAATATTATTTTGAAAATTTTTAAATTTTCTTTTCGAATTATAAAAACAATAAACTTATAGTTAAAACAAAAAATTTTTACATAATGTTTAACAAAATTATTATTTTTTTTGATAGAAATGAATTCTATATTAATAAAAATTATGGAAAATAATTTATTTGAAATATTTTTTATTCGATATTAATGTATATAAAGAAACCCTTAGTTATCTTTATTTGTATTTATTTATTATTAAAATAAACATTAAAGGTAAATATTTTTAAGATAAGATATTTTATTATAATTTTTTAATATGTTTTTTTAATTAACTTAAAAATTTTTTTTAAATTTTAATTTTTCTTAATTAATCTAAAAAATAAGAAACAGAAATAAGACTATTAAATTCATTGCAATTACAATTACGGGCAAAATTATACTCTAAGTTTACTCTAATATAAAGTGTAACAGGGTTTATTGATTGTAAAATTTTTTATCAAATGGCAACTGCTAGTGCCAAACTCTAAAATGAAAAGTTATATTTTCTTCTAAAGGAGACACCCTTAAACACGATAATAATCCCTTTGCTGCATAAATTTCTCTCAAATACAGGAAAGATAGCGAAAGAAATAAACAGTGTAAATTGTACTAGATTGTGAGTCTTAGAATGAGTATGCATGTGAGAGAAAGAATATAGCGATTGCGGTTGTGAGAGGAAAAGTATTGTATGATTGGGTGAATAAATTTTTTAAGCGTTTTGATGCTTACGCCTTTAATTTGCAAGTATTAAAATATTTCGTGATACTTGCTTTTTCGCATAAGAAGTTATAGGAAGGAGGTTTTAAGAGGTTTTTTGCTTAAAACGCTTTAAGTAACGTTTAAGGGTCAATTAGAGCTTGAAATTATAATCTTTTAGGATTAAAAAGATTAAATCTATAATTAATCTTTTGCAAGAATTAATCAACCATAACATTAGGTAAATATAATCTATTTCTTTTATCGTCTTAATTTTTATGAAAATATTGTTTTTAAAAGCTTTTCATTTTTTTACTTATTAAGATTACTATTTGTAAAATTAATTAAAATTAAAACACATTTAAGCAAAACATTAGAACAATAAGCTTATTATTTTTTGGAGGTTAATTTATTAAATACAAAATTTCTTTTATATGAAGATCATTATAATGACTAAAATTGAATTTTAAAAAAATTAAATGTTAAAACTAGAAAATAAAAGAAAATTGAAGTTTAATTTATCTATTAAGAATATTCCATCACTGCACTAGTCATTTTCACTTATAATGGACAGTGATAAATCAATCAGTTTTAAATGTCCCAAGTGTATGAAAAATATTGATACAATTTCTGAATAGAAGATCGGTTTGCTTTCTTGGATAGGATTTGCATTTTTCTGTTTTACAGGCCTATGGTGTGGTTGCTGCTTACTTCCATTTTGCTGTAAAATATTTCGTGATATCAAACATTTTTGTCCAGAATGCAAGTCACAAATTGGGATTTATAAACGAATTTAACTTTTTTTATTTTTTATATAAAAAAGTATAAATATAAATATAAATAGGTTTTTAAAAACTTATTTTATTTAATAATTTAACTTATAAAATCAAATTGTTTTTGCATATGAAATTTTATTTATATACACTTTATAAGACTATTTTAACAAAAAAAATAGTTAATTATTGTTCTAGAAGATATATGCAATTTATTATCTTTGTTTGAATATAAATAAAGAATTATTTAATAAATTCTTTTTCATTTACATTTTTTAATAACTTTAATGATTCTATTAAAAACCAAGTTATACGGTTTGAAGGTATAAAGAAATAAAAAAAAAATTTCAATAATAATAACTTCTTAATAAAATTTTATTTTTTAAATTAAATAGTTGTTGATTTATATAATTTTGTTGTTTACTTAAAATAAATAATAAATTTTACAGAAATTTTTATCAAGAAAATATCTTAACGATTTCATAATCCTTAAAACTAGTTTACAGGTTTCCCATTTTTGAAATGTGCACATTTCAAAAATTACCATAGTGCAGTGTATACCTGCACTCATAATATTGCGTAAACACTTTTTTGATTCATTGTGGTCACCTTTAATCTCTGATGAAATTGTTATCATTACTGGTAAATTTTCCTACAATCACAAGAACTTTACTTACAACTTTTATATTTAATAATCTAAAAAATCTTAGACAAATGTTTTTTTTTAAGAATAAGAATACAATACACTATATGTGTGACTATTATAAATTTTTTCCAGTTTTTAATGAATTTTAAATTTTATCCAAATCCTAAACGCATATAGCTAGTGCTACCAAGTGGTCAGCTTTTTAGCTTACGGTCAGCTTTTCAGGCTATCATTTTTGTTAATGTCAGCTGCGGTCAGCTAATTATTAAAAAAATTTTCTAATTAAAAGTATTACCTGTCAGCTTTATTAGCTAATTTTTCAAAAATTTTTAATGATTGTCAGCTAAAAGGTTCATAAAGACTTGGCAGCTCTACATATAGCTCGAAATATAATTCTTAAATTTAAAAATCGTTTAATTTTAAGATGATTGATCCAAAATTAAAATTTTTTATTATAGATTTTAAGTATAAGATAGCTAATATGACTTATAAAAGCCTTTTATTTTAAATAGTGCAGTTTTCAAAGATTTTTATTTTATTTTACGTAACAATGTATAATTTTATGCTCAAAGTACAAATGTTAAATAAAAAGTAAATTCTCCAAATGTTTACATTAAAAAATTTCCGATTATAACTGTTAATGCAAAATTATTAAATTAAAATAATTATTTTTCTGTAAGTTTTTTTTTGCTATTTTATATTTTTTAACATTTAATCTTTAGATTTCGAATTTTATTTCTAACTACTTAACAATTTTGCAAAATTTATTAACGATATTCATAAACTTTCTAAATAATATATCGTTAATAAACGTTTGTTATTCGTTTTAAAAATTTTTTATAGTTGAATAGAATATGAAATTAAATGCAAATTTGAGTAAATTTGAAAATTTTTTAGTATATAAATATCTTTTGTTAATATAAATGTTTTAAAAGATAAGTAGACGAAATTAATTAGAATTACATTTAAAAGTTTTTTTGAAATTTTTAAACTATTTTTACATAATTTAATTTTAATTTTTATTCAAAGACAGGACTTATAATCCGCATTTTTATTTAATGAATGAAATTAGAGGAAAATCGGGCTTTCACTTAAACAATTTAAAATTAAATTTAAAATAAATTAAACAACTTTGCTTGTCCGATAAATCCAATTACTTTAGTAGATTTTCCTATTTGACTTCAAAAGTAAATTATTATCATTTAAATCCCTTAAGTTTTAAAATTATCCTAATTTATGAATAAAATTTTGATAATTCATACGTCACGAATCACCAAAAAAACTTATCTATTTATCAAATTAATTTACTCAACACTTTTATTTATAGTAAACAGGCTTCAATGTTATTATTTTACTTTAAAATGAGTTGAAATATTTTAAATATTTTATGAAAAACGACTAAATATGGTGCAAATAAATAAGAATAGCCTTATGGTTTATATCAGTGATAGAAAAAAAATCGTTTGATTATTTTCAATTTTAAGGATTAAAATTGTTATATTTTATGAATATTTATTGATTTTTAGATAAAAAGATACTAATAATTAAGATAAAATAAAAAAAATCAAGTTGATACTACAAATTTAAAACAAACAGTATTTTAATGATTTTTTTAACTTAGAAAATTTGTTTTTTAATTAGAAAACAGTATTTTAATGATCAATAAAAATAGATAAGTTCTTATTTTCTGAATTAAATTTATTTATATAAAAAATAGTCTGTCATTAAAAATTTAATGGTAAAACTTAGTCACTTTATTTTTAAATTGCTGGCAAATTCACGAGAATAAAAAACGCATTATTAAAACGCATGGATTATTTTTTCTTGATTTGTTTGCTCTATGCTTGCTCCTTTACGCTTTGCAAAAATACTACTGACAGCGCTCAAAGCGTTAAATATCACTGCCCTGATAAAAAGTCTTAATAGGCTGGATTTTTCTCTAGTTTTATATAAAGTAAGATTATTTAGTCAAATACTGTAATATTTCATAATAAAATAAACCAAAACCGGCATTTTTTCAACAGTCATTAAGTTATAATTACATTCGAAGATTTGTGAAACTAACAACAGAGCTAATTCTTCTTCAAATGCCAATTTTGAGATTATTTTCACAATTTGAAAAAGAACTATCTCTCATGCTATGTTTCATAAGAGTTTAAAGTGTATACTTATAAAATCAAACTCATTTATTCTTGTCAAATTTGTAAATAGTTTACTCGGTGCTTGTATTGTCTATTTGAAACGATTTGCAAGTTAAAATTAAAAAATCTAATTATATCTAATCTAACTTACTGTAAATCATGAAAATATATTGTTATGACGAACCAAATGAATAATTAATAATGTGTTTAAAAAATCATTACCAGGTCACATTAATATATTTTTGCCGTTTTTCGTTAACTATTTAAATGTATTTCTTATAAATTTATAATTTTCGTTTGACATATCCAGTTCGAAATGACACAAAAGGTTATTAACAAATTTTTTATTGAAAAATAGATATGTGCGTTAAATACGAATTATTTAAAATTACAATTATAAAATAGGTTTATATAAAATATCAAATAAATAATTATCATATAATCATTATTATGACAAATTAAGATTATTTATTTATTTTCTTAATTTGTATTGACGTTATGATAAAATTTTTCTTTTTAACCTATTTAATACAATTAATTGTTTAATATAAATAAAAGTATTTTAAATTTAAACTAAAAAACAATGTAAATTTTTATAAATTTAATTGAACATTTTTCAGAAAAATAATAATTTTGAACTTATATTGAATTATTGATAGTTTATCAAAAGTAAAATCAAAATATATTAGAAGTTTCAAATTAGAATTGAAAAAATCCAATACAATTAATTAGATTTAAAATATTTAATTTTTTATTTATAAGTTTGAATGGCTTAATAACGTGTAATTTATAACTATTTAAAATTTTTTAACATTAAAATATTTCTACCATAAAGCTAGTAATCAGGAAATGTTTTTGAAAAAAATTAACATCTAATTACCTTAAAATCCTTTGACATTTAGATTATAATAAATATTATATTTAGATCGCCCCGTAAAAACTTTATCGTAGCGTATATATATATATATATAATATATGCCAACACATATTTAACTTTTTATTTAATTCATTTAACATCAATTATAGTATGCTTAATTATCTTAGATGTCGTTATTTAATAATTTCATTCAAAGATAAAGCTTATGCAATAACATAATGCTAATTACTTTTTTCGCAGATAAGTGCAGGAAATTATTATATAAATATTGCATGATCAATGATTATCTATTATTATAAACATTGTAAATTCAGGAATATTGCTAACAAAATTAATTACTTTTTATTTCAATTTAAATAGAGAAATCAAAATATAATTATAACTTTATAAAATATTTATAAAGTTTATATAGAAATTATAAGAAATTTTCAATTAAATTCATTTATTAATAAATAAATATTTTAATGTTTTTTAGAATACAAAAATGGATGAATATTTTGTCAAAAGGTTTAATAATTGGTGTAAATTGGAGCCTCTAAATTTATTGAACAATTATTGCATTAATAATGGTTTCAATAATCCAAATTTTATAATTCATGAAACTTTGATGAAATCAGAAAATTCCTATGTAAAATATCGAATTGATTGCACTGTTAAAAAAGGAAATGTAAGTTATGAGGATTTTTCATTTGGACATAATATCGAAGAATCAATAAAAGAAGTAACTTCAAAGTTATTACATACATTATCATTACATGATAGTTGTTTAGAACTATTGATTGTTAATTATATTTCAAGCAAACATTCAGAATAATTTAAAAATATTCAGATTATATAAATGTTTCTAAATAATACTTTAAAAACATCAGACTTTAATTTGAAGATTAAATTTTTTGTCTAAAATATTGCAAAATACTAAAAATATAATTTATTTCAATTTATTTTTGTAAAACATTTAAAATATTTTCTGTTTTACCCAATATCAAAAATTTGTAATCATTTAAATTTAAGAAAAATTTTTATTTTAATAATGTAGAAAAAATTTTTAAGTTATTTTCTTTAATTTATTAAATTCATTAACTAAAAATGTTTTATTTTGATTTCATTTTTTAAATAATACTTAAAAAAATGCATAAAAATATATAATGTCAATTATTTTTTCTTTATTTCAAAACAAATAAACTTTTATTCTAAAAAATAAAAAAATTTGTATAATTAAAAATATGGATAAGAAATTTTGAATGGAAAAATTTGGCTTAAAAGAAGTATAAAGTATGGTTGTTTTTTTCAACCTATGAAAAAAAACCATTTGTATTAAAAAAATTACCTATATAAATTTTAAAAAATAATAAAGAATATTGAATATATTATTATAAATTAGATTTTATATTTTTATTTAGAATTCATAATATTCTGAATTTTAAAAGAAAAATCAAATTTTTGTTAATTTTTTTAATTCACTCTTTAATTATTTTGGATTAACTATATTTAATTATTATCAAAAATATTTTCTTTTTTTTATATAAAACTGATAATACTCCGTTTCCTGCGAAAACCTTTAAACTTTAGAAATTAAATAATAAATTCAACTCGTATATTAATCTATATATAGCTTTCAACTATTACTTTTTTAATACTTCTTAAACAATAATTTGATACTTGATATAATTTCCAGGTTTATTGTAGTGTTATATAATGAGTAATAATGTGAAAATTGATGCGTAATACTGCATAACGAACAGCATAACAAATTAAAGTTAATATTATTGGATAAAACTAGGTTTTCTTCACGTAAATCGTACAGAGTTTAAAAAATTGTATGTTTTTGCTTTTTTACAGTGTTCTCTACATTGTTGTGCATATATCATTTTTTCTAATGAAATATCTTCTTAATCAATTATAATTAAATGATATATCTGCTTTAACTTTATTATAAACTGATTTAAATCTTACTCGGAATAGAAAATTATTGAAATATAAATAAATAATTTATGACAAATGTTGCATAAATATGATCAAAACAGTGTTTTAACTCGGTAAATATAAGTAAATATTTTAGAAATCACTTTCATCAAAAGAAAAAAATTCAAAGTTTAATTTATTTAAGTTTTTGTAATTTTTAAACAAAGCAAATTTGTTCTGTGAATTGTACTTATTTTAAATATTTAACTTTTTAAGAGAAATAAATCCTACGTTGAATGATTTATAGTATGATGCATCTAAATTAACTATTTCTGATTGACTCAATTTTCTACATTACAAGTAATTTAGTTTTAATAATTCATTAAAAATATTTATTTAATTATAATTATACTTTTAATAAATTTATCCTAATTTATCAATGTAAACCAATTGTTTCTATAAATGATGTTTACATTATTGAAAATGGCAACAATAAATGATTTCAAATCAGGTTTTAAATAAACCATAATTTTTATTAATTGTTCACCACAAATATATTTCTAAAAACATTGATATTTCTTTATACTTATTATTTCATTAAATACTTCTGATATATCTATTACTTCCAGAGATTTTAAATTAGGATTGAATTAGAGTAATGCTTTTGCAACAATTTTTAAGTGATTCTTAAAAATTGAGACTGTTTTTCCCAAATCTTTTCCAACATTTAAGTCTAATATTTTAAAATTTTTTATAAAAGTTTAAACGCTTTAAATGTTTTACATGCAATGCTAATTATATCAATTGTTTCATCACATCTAAATATTATATCAATGATATTTATACACTTGTTTAGAACATAATCAGAATGAACACTGTAACTGACTCATGCTATAATAAGTATATTAACGGTGTATGTTTAAATAAGTTTCTAAACTTTTAATTTTTATCTGAAATATAGTTTTATTTATTTATGTAAACGTGTAAATAATATATATTATTTCATTACATTGTTTTATATGTATCTATACTAAAAAATTATTTCAAAAAAGTTTTTTGAAATTGTTCAACGTAAAATCTTTGTAAAGAGTTATTAAAAAACTTAATTCAGACTTTTAACTTAATAATATATATTATTATTTATCATTTAGTAAATGGTATATTAAATTAATCTTATTTTATTTTAGATAAGATAAGTTAAAATTTTATTTAATTTTTGTCATGATATACTTTAAGAAATGTTTACCATGTTTTTTCTAATGTGAATTTTTTTTATTTCATTGATCCAAAATTAAAATTATCTTTTACATCATTTAAATAGAAGTCGAAATATTTTGTTGGTTTTTTTCTTTTCTGCATAATTAAACTTTTTGTAATTAGTTTTGATTTACATCTATCTTTCTCTAAAAGTCGAGTTTTATTTTGTGTAAAGTCTATTGTTAATTGAAAATCATTATAAAGTTTATCTATAATTACATAAAATCCAACATTACTTTCATAATCAATATAAGGATATGTTGATTGAAATATAATTCCATTAACACCTGATTGTATCTGTTTACTGCAAATTAATCTATAAACTAAAACTAGCTCAATCGGTGTTAAGAAATCTATGTTTTTAGTTTTATCGATAAATGTGTTTATTATAAGTTCGTTATACCAAACTTGCTCTTTTATAAAATTAGTATATTCCATAAGTTTCATTTTGGCCTCATTTGATATATTAGGGGAAACATATTCAAGAGGTTTGAAAGAATCCAAAGGTTCTAAAAAATTAAGAAGTACAGACATTTGATATTGATAAATTGTATCATCCGTTTTTTTGTCTTGTTTTAAATTATCGATATATTGGATCGTCACTTTGTTGCAGGAATATTTATCTAATCTATTAGAATAATTATTTAAATTTTTAGAAAAAGAAAAATCAAT
This sequence comes from Steganacarus magnus, assembly GCA_034698365.1. Taxonomy (NCBI): domain Eukaryota; kingdom Metazoa; phylum Arthropoda; class Arachnida; order Sarcoptiformes; family Steganacaridae; genus Steganacarus; species Steganacarus magnus. The sequence continues at coordinate 27,417 of JAQIVF010000014.1, forward strand.
TTCATTTAACAAAATTTCTCTTTTAAAAAACAAAACATCGTTAAGTTTATGAATTCTACCATAATCTGTGTCTAAATAAGGACCAAATGTTAAAAATTCTTCAGGCTTTGTTGAAGATTTAAATTTTAACCTTAAACCAAATACCTCGCTTAGATGTTTTTTGCAAAAAGGAGTAAATCCAGATTCACCTTCGCATCCAAAATTGCTACTGCTTCCAATTTTATAAAAAAGAATGCATTTGTTATCTTTTGGCTTTTTATTCATCTCTTTATTTTAAAATCAAAAATGCTTAAACAATATGACTCCATACAGTTTTACAAATATTGTTTATCTCAAAAATTTTATTTTTACTTATTATATTTTATAATAGCGTTGTAAGAAATAATCTTTATGAATTTATTTTAATAAAAATGCAATTTTTTTTGTATTACTGTTAGTTTAATTAAAAATCATATTGAAACTTAAATCAAAAAACCTATTAAATAAAAATTTCAATATGATAATAATTAAATAAAATCAATTAATAACTTTATAATTCCTTAAATGTTTTTAATTTTCTTTAATATTAATTATAAAACACCAACTTTTAATTATAATACTAACAAATCAAACAAAACCATAAATAACCTGTTATATAATGATACTCATTTCTATTTTCTTGAATATTAACTATTAATTATTGTTAAACTTCACTTTTAATTTTATGTAAAAAATATTTTTCTTAATTATATTTTTTGTTGTTAAGTTAAATAATGAAAAATTGATACTCAAAGTGGACTATAACCAAATAAATTTTAAAACAAATATAAAATCAACATTAAACTTCAGTTTGAAATTTTTTAATAGTTTAATTAATTGTTCCATAAAATATTAGTTACCGTTATTTTAAAAAAAATTTGTTAATAATTACTAGAAGTTATTTCAGAGCATCGCTGCGAAATTGTTGTGTGTAACGAAATAATAAATTCAAATTATTTAAATCATTAAAAAATGTTAATCTTGATAATAACGATCTATCATTAAGTGACATAGAATTATCGATTAATAAACCTACAATTAATAAACAATCATTACATTTTGTATTAATTAATAAAACTGAACAAAAAATAAATAATTTAAAAGTAACAGTTGAAAGATCTGAAAAAACTTTTTAAAAGTGCTTTAATTTAATGTTAAGAAAAAAATTTATATTTTTGAAACATTTTTATTTTTTGTAAAAATTAAATTATTGTTTATAACTATTTAATAAATGTTTAACGATGGGCTCATTTTTTTGTTTGAATATGTTAAATAAATTAAATTAATTACTAAGTATAAGAAAATGATTATTGAAAATCGAAATTTTAAATTAATTAAAATAAACTAAATAAAAATTTATAATTAAATAATTTTTTTATTTTAAATCAAAGATAAAATATTTTGTTCTAGAAAAAATAATGAAATTATTGAAAAAATGAATATTAATAAAATTTTAGAAAAACTTAGTGGAGAACAACTCATTTACTTATATAAAAAATTAAAAAAAAAACACACGAAAAAACATAAAATATAATAAATGTTGTGGAAAATTAATGAAAAAAGCTACAATTCAGACGAGATCTAATGATGAACCATTTAAAGTTGTTCTAGTTTGTTCAAAATGTAAAAAATAGTTAAATTTATTTGTATAATTATAAGTTAGTCAATAAAGTATTTACAAGTTCTGATTTTATTAATAGAAAATTATATTTAAATAAAAGTTTGTCTTTATTGTCCGCACAAACAAATAATAAAAAAACCAAAAAATAAAGTTAATTATATAAATCAGTCTTAATATTATATTTGATTCAGATATAATTCACATGTCACGAGAACTCACCTTATTATATTTCATACTTTTTGAATATCATGTTTTATTTTCAATATAAAATAAAAATTAATTATAATTTTTAATATTATAGTTTTACTAGAGACCCTTAAAATGTTATTTTGCCTCTTTGATCCCCTTTTGAAACAATATATTTGTTTCATTTAATTTTTTTCATTTTATAAAACTGTTTGATCAATAGCGCAGCTTTTACATCGATACTTTTTATTATTAAGATTTGTTAATGCATTGACAATAATGCTATGCTATATGCACTCAAAGACACAGCGTGTGCGCGATTTACCAGATTGTGTGACGTGTCATGTTTATGCGAGAGAAAAATATACGTTAACTGTGAAATTATATAAGTAATGTCTGTTAAGTTTGTTATAAACTTTAATTAAATTTGTATAATTTAATTTAATATTAAACATTTATTTACACAAAAATATTATACTTTTATAAAAGTATTTTTAATGTATTTTTTTAGAAATGTTTTTAACCAGATATATTAATTCTTTCATTTAATAAAGCTTATATTTTTTTAAAAATTTTCAAAAATTAAAATATAAAGATTGGTGAAAATTAAAATTTTAGATTGTTTAAAATATTAAGTACGTCTTGTACTTTATTATATGTAAATGGTTCTTCTTCTCTGTTATTACACAATTCGCATTGTTTATTCAAATGTTGTTTATTTTTACTATATACTGTATTATGGATAACTTTTCTTAAAAAATTTGAACTTTCAATTGTTCTATCATGTTCTTCTCCATAAAGTTCTTTGTAAATAACATAACTTTCCTTCTCTTTTTCTAATGACTTTTCTAGGCAGCCCATTCTCCAATATGCTTCAGCAATTAAATGATTCGTTAATGCTGTCCTGAAACTGTGTCTCCCAAAACAGGATTTGTTTATCAAAAGAGAACTTTCTAAAAACTGAATTGATAATTTATAGGAACGAAGATAATATAGAATTAAACCTATATTACTTTGCACCCTTCCCATTTCTGGATGCATTGATCTACATAAAATAGAAAGAAAGTAACTGGCTCTGTAAGAAAATTGCAAGGAACTTGCAATCTCATTACCTGAAAAACAATAAATTGCGAGTTTAATATATCCAATTACGGTTGAGGGGTGATCAAATCCATTTACATTGATGTTTATTTGAATTGATTTCTTTTGAAACTTAATAGCTTCTTCAAAGTTACCCAATATATAACTCGTTCTAGCTAGTAGTTTAAAACATTGTGAAATATCAGGGTGAAGTGGACCGTTAATACAGAATATAACATTTATCGCTTTGTTTAATAGTGTCAAGCAAGTAATATAATCTTTAGATTGAAATTTTTCGTTTGCAATATTATATATATTTCTTCCATCCTTAGATATTTGATTAGTTAGTTTTAAAATTGGAAATTGGTTCAATATGTCATTTTCAGTAATGATAATATTATCATCAAAATTGTAATTTCTTGAAATTATTTGTAATCCATTTTTTATACAGAAAGCTCTTAAAATTGAAACTTTTTTTATATTATACTTTGATGTAAATTGTTCAATTGAATTAACTTGCAAAATAAACTTATAATATGTTCCAATTTGTTCATTCAGTTGTTGCCATAAACATTTTGATTTTAAACTCATCCAACGTTCATTATATGACTTATAAACTTTTTTCTCAACTTTTTTGGGCATATATAAATCATTACTATAACAAGAAGAAAATAAACAGTTTAAAAAATGAGCAGTGCCTTTTGCAAATGTTGAAAATTGAATATTTTGAATATATTTATTGAAAATATGAGAGAGTGATCGACATAACATTTCATAAATTATAATAGAATAAAGATAACTTAAATTTTTGTTATCCTTAATCATTTCAGCTATTTTTCCTAAGTTTTTTAAGTTTATTCCTCGACCATGTAAAGCATATTTTAAGCTGATTCCATCAATCGGAGTAGATATGTGGTTGCTTGCGTCTTTAATAAAGCCGTTAATTTGTGTATTGAGGAAATCTGAAAGTTGTAGTTGTAACAATTTTAGATTTCTTGTATTTTCCTCTTTAGTCTTTGTGCTTAATTGATTTGAAGTAGATTTATTAGAATAATCGAAATTTGATTCATTTAATTGGTTGTTTTTTTGTTTATTTAAATTTTCAACATCAGTTTTCTCTAATTCATTACGTCTTTCAAATTCATTTATCAATTCTTTTCTAAACAGTATAAGTGATATAATTTTTGAATGACGATTTTCAATTATTTCATCTTTCTTATCACTAACATAATTTGTAAATTTGTTTAATTTATTTAAGATATAATATCTTGAATCATAACCAATAACTACTTTACATATTTCGAAGTTAAAAATATAACTATCTTCAACTGGAATAAATTTTTCTACAATTTTGGAAAATATTTCCAAATTATAATTTGATTCGGATTTTTCTCTAATACCATAATGTGAACAATTAAATATTTTTATGTTTTGTTTGTATGGAATTATTGTTTTTGCTAAAACCATTATTCCTTTGTATTTCATTAAACATATTTCTTGTGTAAATAAATCATTTATTTCTGCTTCATTGAATAAGTTTGTTAGTTTCAATTCACTATAAAATTTAGTTTTTGATTCAAATGTAAAGGAAAAATGTATATTTTCCCAAATATAGGTCTCTTCAATTTCAGAAATTTCTTTAAAATTTCGATTAATATAATTAACAATAAATTTTAAGGAAGTTTTTATAAAATCAAAATAAACATTAAAAATAGATTTATCTTTCTTTATACGCTCATTAATTGTTTTGGGCATCAATTCTCTTCCTGCTTGAATTTCATTATTCCAATCCCTATTCTTATTGAATTTTGAATTAAATATTTTGTTATATAGTTCCTCACCTTTTGAATAATCATTTGGATGTTCATGTTTTTTAGCAACCCAACTGAAAGTCTTTCTTTTTGAAGAAATCCGTTCAAATGGATGAGATTCAAAACGTTTATCTATAATTATTTTGAATTTTTTTTTAAATACAGGACTCAAGAATTTTAATAATTCAATTAAAGTGTGGAAAATTTCATTATTAACAGGATTAGGATAAAATTTATTTTCTGTTGAACTATTTTGAAAAAATCCATCTGATGAACATGTTATGTGATATATGTTATCTTCTAAACTTTTAAAAACCAAATAAAATAAATCTCCTTGTAGTTTTCGATTTCCAGATGGTGGATTAAAACAACTTTTTGTTAAATATTTCAAAGCACATATTTGATCTTGTTCTATACATAAATGTTCCAAAGAAACCTCTTTTATTACTAAATTATTTTTTGGAATAATATATTCAGGTGGAGTACATTCAATTTCTTTCTTTTGTGATGAACATAAAGTAACAAATGATATGTAATCAGATGAAATTACATTGTATAATAAGTTTTTTATGTGACCTAAATGAAATTTTGCTTCATTCAAAGTGTATTGCTTTTCATACACATTAATAACCGAATTGGATTTTAAATCCTTATAATTAAGTATTTCTAAATTAGTATCCAAAATAATTCCATTTATCTCCAGTAAAAAACATGTTCTGTAGCATGTACTTTTTCTATCCATTATTAAATTGTGAATTTCTTGTACTAACTCTGTATTTTCTAAAAGAAGTTCAAAAGTTTCCAATTTTGAAAACATACACTTAAATCTGAAACTAAATTCTTCAGGTAGTAAATTATTGGTGTGCAAATTAATTTTTGCACCATTGTTGATAATAATGTTTGTGGCCATTGTTCTAAATAAATTTCAAAAGAAAACTCAATTTTATTTAGTAAACATTGATATAATTAGTAACATTAAAATTATAATTATCTATATATAACATTAAAATTAAAAAACAGGTAAAATTTTAGTTATCTGTCTTCTTTTTTTCTTACTTTAAAAACTATTATCTACATTTGACTTTTATCTAAAAACTAGCTTTAAATATTTAAACTAATTTTGTTGAAAATTATTAAAAATTTAAAAAACAAAAAATTTCTTATTTGGCTTAGTTTAGAAGTAAAAGATTTTTAATATTTGTATAAATTGTGAGTAAAGCAAAAAACATATGGAAAGTTTTATCTCTTGGCTTAAGTATTAAGCAAAAATATTTAAAAATCTTTATATATGAGTTAATAAAGTGTTTGGAATAAAATATTGTAAACAAAATTTTTCCTCTTGAAATCTAATATATCTTACTATTCAAATATATGATACCATAAAAAATATAATATGTAATCCATTGCTTTTGTTATTAAAATTATTAAAATGTGGGTTTTCAGTAAATTGTACAATTTAAATTTGTGATTTGGAGAGAATGATGAAGAAAAGTATAAATAAAATTTGCAGCTAGAATTATTTTTATAAAAAATAACTAAGTTTTAATTACAGTAAACCTCAACATTGTGAAAAACTTACGATTATATAGTTAATTCTTTCGAAAGTTTAGTGAACTCTACCGAAATTTCGTTAGAGTTTAATAAACCTTGTTATAGTGAAGTATTTAATATAGTGAACACAATAATACGATTCCATCAAATAAATATAATGTATTTTTTAAAACTAATTTTTTAATATTTGGCCTATCTTTAATACTTTTAAATTTTACCTTTATATATTTTGTAATTTTCTTAGTTTATATAAACGATACTTTATATGTAGAATTGATGTGTGGATTAAATATTATAACTGGTTCAAAAGTTTACAAAAAAATTTAGTATTGTTAACATTTTAGCATTCTTAACAAAAAGTTAGAAGTTCTTTTTATCGATGTTTTACTATTTGATTTTTTAAAGTTCGATCACTCGAATCTTTAATTTTATTTTTATAAATTATTTTAAATTGGTTTCATGTGTTAAAACCTGGAATAGTATATTATAAAGACATTTCCTATTGTAGTTTAATAATATACTATATTACAAAATTTTTTATTTTTATTGTATATAATACTTCTAATAATAAATTCATATTTTTAAAACAACAAAAAAGAATTTTTTTAAAACTAAAAAAATAAATTAATTAAAAATTGATAGAAAGAATTATAAAATAATTACTTACAAGATTTATGTTAAAAATATAAGTACTATATCGAGGAATAAAATATAAATGATTCACTTTTTTATATATATTTAACTTTTCAAGCAAGTATCACAAAAAAAAATGCCGAAATGACAAATAAAAAAAAATTTCTAATTAATAATATATATTACTTTGCTACTACCGTTGATAAAATAACAATAGTGTTCTGTCACAATAAAACTATGTTGAGTCTCTGTACTTTAAAGGCAACGTAGTAGATTCTGCCACAATACAATAGTAATAACTACTTCTATGATTACAAATTTTTAGATCTTTAAATAAATTTTACAATTTAAAAAGCTTGATATACTGTATTTTTCGGTATTTTATTTATAATGTTTATTTTGCAAAAGGGATAACACTAGTAAGTTTATTATTTTATTTTGTACGAAATTGAGATAAAGTTATTAATAAACAAGTAAATTTATCTAGCTCTAAAAGATAACAAAATAATGAATTTATTCCTTAGATTTTCAAAAATTTTAAATTTTCAAATGCATTTTATCTTGAAATAAAGATATAAAAAATACAATAAAATAAAATTTGTAAAACATAACAATATCTATGGCATAAGACAATTTAAAGTAATGTCAAAGCATAAATAAAAACGTACTTAATGTAGTCAAATTGTGGGTAAAGAGATATATCAAGGTGATTAAGCAAGTAGCAAATAATTATTTAGAAATAGTTTAAACATGATACTCTTTTTGGGATGTATCGAAAATTTTCAATTTATTAATTATATAACTTATGGTAAAATTTACAAATGTATTCTATTTTTTTAATAACTCTACAACCTTCAATAAAAAAATATATCTTTTTAATTCTAATTGTGTATATATATGTTTTTTAAGAAAGTCTAATTCTGGAACAAACATGAACTGTTAAATTAAAAATATTTATTTTAAATTATAATGTTTTAAAATAGTTCAATTACAATACATTAAAAAATCTATTATTAATTACTAAATTAGATTATTATTTAAAACATTTTTTAATTAATTATTTATCATTCTTGAAAAGCAAACTTTAATATTATTAAATAAAAATATTATTTTTATCAAAACACTATAATAATAAAGTAAATTTCTTTTTGATAAAAATAAAGTTTTAAAATTTATCATAGAAACTGTCATATAAAAATTTTATTTTTAATATTAATTTCTATTTTATTAATTTTAAATGTATTAAATTTATGATTTATTTTAGGATAAACAAGTATTTGAAAAATCAGTTTAAATGAAATCAAAAAAATTCGATAAATATATGTACCTTATTTTATTAGATTAAAGATTAATTCAATTAAAATTTGTTCTTTAATAAACGAATATTTTTTAAATTAAATTTTTATTAACAGTTTTTTCGATTCTCAAGGGTTAATATCTAAATCTTAACCACTTTATATGATATCGGTATATCTAATATTTTTGTCACAAATTCAATATCAATTGACCTTAACATTTTATTTACAAAGAATTGTAAATTACTTTAATCTGTTATTCAGGAAAATGTAAGCTAGTGAGCATTTTTTAAAAATAATCTGTTTTTAAATAAGTTGTTTTCATTAATAATATATTTACTTAAAATAAAATCAGATTATAAAAATTAATTAACAAGTTTGGATTAAAAAATTTAAAACAACTGATTAATGCTTTAGTTAAGTTTCGTACAATTGAATATGATATGATAATTAATTAATGTACGAAACCTAAGTAAAGTAATAAATATAAATTTATTTTTCTTGATATCAATTATATCTAAAAAATTATAAATTTTACTTAAAATTTATAATTTAAAATCTTAATTTTTTAAATTTAATTTTTAACAAATCTGATGGCATTTTAGTTTAAAAAAAGTTATTTTATTTTATTATTATTTTTTTTGTTTATTAAATTTAAAAAATAATTATTAAAAAATTTATATTGAGAATAATTTTTCAAATAATTTAAAAATTTGAAAATCACTTTAAAATACAAAATCATCTACTCAGAAAAGTAAAAAAAATTAATATTAAGTGCTATTTTGTCTAGAAAAATTTGAAATTTATACGTTTTATTTAAATAAACAAGTTTAAAAGTCATTATATTTAAAATGAAGTCAATTAACAAAGAAAAATTTTCTGATGATACTTTTCCTAATTTAGTAAGGGAAAAAAGAAAAATTAAAAGTATGTAATACTGAAAATAATTTTTTATTTAATCATAAATTTTTTAGAATTAACGCTTAAAAAACTTTGCGATGTTTTAAACAAGGAATCGAATATAGTTTATAATGTTTCAATACTATCAGCATTTGAAAGATCTAAACTTACTAAAAAAAAGATTATTAAATATCGTACTCAATTAATAAGATGGTATTATGATAATGAAATTTATGAACCTTTACTTGCATCTGGAATAAAAACTATAGAAAATATAATAAACGATAATTTATTGTTTGCCTCTTCATTTAAATTTCTTCGTCAAAAATTCAGTAAGTTAAAAAATTTTATAAAGTTAAAATATTTATAAGATATTTTAATTATAGATATATCGCAAAATAAAGTTGTTGAAACTTTAGAAAAAAAATCAAAAAATTTGAATCAAAAAATTATATCATTGTTTGAAAGAAATTTATTACCTACAAAAACATTGGACAAGTACCAAAAAGATATTAATGAATTTTATAAAATCTTATACAACAAATGTTCAAAAGAAACCCAAATAAATTTGATGAAACCTTTGTTGCCTATTGATAAAATACGACCAGTTTATATTTTACCTTATTCGAGTCCAACATGGGCACCTGGTCTGTTTTCTAATGATATAAACCCAGAATCATTTTATGAAATTAATGAATCAAACTGGAGAACTTTGTAAGTAAAATTGATGCTTTTAAAATTAAAAAAAATAAATTAAAATAAATAAAAACTTTGTAAAAAATAAAATACTTTAAATGTTTGCGAGTTTAAAATTGATTTAAATTTTATTTTTAGAGACGAGGAGACTATTTGGATTTAATCCTAGGTAATCAAAATTGTCCAAAATATTATATTTAATATAAATATCTTTAATATAATTAACTAATTATCTAATAATCTTTATAGATGTTTTAGATTTTATCATTCGTTTAATTTAAGCTTAATTAATTAATTAACTAAATAAATAACATAAATGTTATAACAGAAAAGATTAATAAGTGTGAAGAGAAGATAGTATAAAAAATGTTTTAAAATAACATTCATTGTTAATATTTCTGAAAGACATAACATAATAATTTATAGCTTATTTAATATTGTATCCGATGTCTACATATATAGACTTATGAATAAAACTGTAATTAAATAAATAATATATAATTCTGTTATAGAAAAATGCTATTTAAACAATAAGTTTTATAATTAATTTTATAAGATAGATTTATAATTAAGCTCAAAATATAGATTATCCAGAATAATTATAAATTTGGAGTTTATAGATTGTAAAATTTAAAGAATTCTTTATTATGCTTTTTCTTAAAATGGATATTTAATTTAAATTATATAGTGTTTGTTCCAAATATTTAGATTTGCAACTTCTTTTAGATTATATCAATTTGATATATTAAAATAAATTTAGAATTAAATTAATACGTATAAGAAATTTTTAATAAATTTTATAAAATAATAAAAATAAAAGTTTCACATTAAAACAATATTTCTTAACAGAAACATTTATGATAAATTATAACCAGTCTGATCAATCTCTAATAATTCGTTTTTTTATTTATAAAAGTAATTTATTGGATAAACATTGTTTTTTCTTAATATGATATAATTAATAAAAACGACATATTTTGTTAGTCTGAATAATACTATTTTAAGGAATTTTTGGATATACTTTTTTTCAATTATTATTATAAAAATTATATCATATTATTACTCTATTACTTAATTAATTATTCTATAAAAAGGTTAACTCTTGAACGATTACATGGCAACAATAAAAGCAAAGAGTATGCAGAGATTATTTGTTCTATCTAATGTTACACTCTCAAGAGTTTTTTAAACTTTATTTCATTAGTATATATATCAAAAAAATTAATAAATGAAGACTTTAAAAAGCAAAATTATTAAATTTATATTTTTAATTTACTTTTTGTTTTAATTATTAAAAAAGTCTTATAAAAGAAAAAATACTTTATAATAAAAATTTCAATAAATTTTTATATTAATTTTAAATATCAAGAAATATTGAATAATATTCTTTTACAGCATGTTAGATTTAAGTTTTTTACATTTACGTTTTGTTCAAAAATAAAAGAAGACAAACTTTATAAATATTTTAAAATAAAATTTCAATTAATTTTTGCATTTAATTATTTCAAAAATTTTAATAATTTTAAATAATTTAACATCTTTTTTTTGTTTAATAACATACGAATACTTATAAAAGTAAAATAAAAATTTAATGAAATTTTTGCATTTAATTTTAAAGTATATCAAGAAAATTTCACTAGTTATATATATAATTTTAATAATTTTTAATAATTAAAAATCTTACTAGAAATTTACAAGATAGTGAATATTTAATAGGTAAAAAAGTATATTTTCAACAAAAAAATTTAACATCTATAAAACATCGTTATATTTAGGTGTTCAATCAGAAAGTTTTGATTTAATAATAACGATATTTGAAAATGGCTCGAAAATTGAAAAATATAATTACGGATTTTCTCCATTTATAAATGCAGCGTTGTTTGGACATATAACTTTAATAAATAAAATTAAAGCAAATATTTATTTAGTAATGATGAATCATTGACGCAATAAAATCGTTCAAGCAACTTATATCGACAATAAAAATTATATTTAAGCTGGATTATACTATTTAAAAAGAGCTTTAAAAGAAATTAAATTTGGTTCTATAATTTCTAATTCATTTATTAATCCATTTCTGATTCGAAAATATTGAACAAAGTTTTAAAGTCATCAATTTGGGTTATTAGTTAATACATCACTAATATTTTAAAAAATTTAATGGCCAAACATTTTTACATATGGCTTGTAATCATTGAACATCATTTAATACATTTAGTTTATATGATATTTCAAAAGTTTATTACTAGAAAAACTACTTAAGTTAGGCGTTAATGAAAATATGACTAATTTGAGTTGGAACACACCATAACAATTAGTTGCAAATTTACCATTAATCCCTTATAAATATTCTATTATTAGTCTAGTTATCTACAATGTGAACGATCACTTCTAATTATAAGAAATAATAAAGCAAAATGCCTTTTAATTTTGAAAATAAATTATTCTCAAAAACTAAAATTTTTTAGTTTAAACAATTATGTTTTAGCACATATTTATGCTAAAATGATTATTAAACATAAATCTCATGTTAATCCACTAGATTTTGTAAAATAATTATTATAAATTTGATTAAAAATTGGTATACTTTGTATCTCGTAGTTGTTTAGTATAATTATTAGTTAATTTATTTAATTATTAATATTAAATTTCTTTAAGTAATTTTAATTAAGGTAATTCTTAATTAAAATTAATTAATTCTTAATTAACTAAATAATTAGGCTTATTTAGTTAATTTCTAGTCGATTTAATATATAACACATTTTGTGGTATAAAAGTACATTTAAAGTGTTATTAATTTTATTTTAATTTTGTCTAACATTAGTATCTGAATCTCAATCCCAAAAAAATTTAAACAAATTTGTAAGTAATTATTCAAAATTTCAGTCTTTTATCAGCACATGAACAGTGAACATCATAATAAATCATGACACTAAATAATAAACAATTATATTGTGAAACATTTTTTTACATATACATTATATACGAAACTTTTGAATAAGTGTATATAGAATAAACAACTTTTTTAAATTCAGTCTTTATTCAGCTCTCGGTGAGTAAACAAATTTTTTAATTTTCTTATCTCAATTTCAAAATAACCAGACTTTTTCAGAACTTTTCAAACTTCGACGTCCTTTAACTATAAATAATTTCTGTATATTTAATAACTTTAAAAACAAATGATTTTGTAAGAAAATTACAATCTGCATATTTATAAAATTTTATTAAAAAAATAAACTTCCAACAAAATGAATAAGAAACAAATTAATTTTGTTATAAAATATAATTTCTATTGAATTGTTTAAAATAAACAGCAAACGAGGAAATGGGTAAAATTTTTATATTTTGTATCATAAAAATTTAAAAAATATATTTAATGAATTACTCATTTGAATTTAATTTTACTAAAAGTAAACCAAGTTAGATTGCTTTTGTAAAACAAAAATTGTTAAAAATTTTCTTGCAATAAAATAAAGAACAGATAAATACAATCTAAATATTTTGATATCAACAAAATAATTATAAAAAAAATTTAAACAAAAATTTTCTTTTAGATTCATAAATTAATTTCTTTTAAAATCCTAATTAAAAGTTTTTTATTTTACAAATATCCGATATCGGTTTATTTTAAAACAAAACTAAATATGAAAATCTTTCAGAGATATTGCTTACATCAATTATTGTTAATACTGTAATCAATGTTTAAAAAAAATTTATAGTAAAATATGGAAATTTTTAGACTTAACACATTTCTTATTTTAATAATCTTAACTAGAGGCTTATACGGCATTCAGTTTCATAAAAATTCACTCGTTCTTTGTCTCTCTCTGTCTCTTTTTCTCACTAACTCACTAACACACTCACTTGTTTACTCGTTAATTGCAATATACTGGGCAGAAATATAATTAAAAATAGAATTATAATAGGGTCATATATTTAGTGTAAAATTAATTACAGATTTAACAGATTTGAGTTTATAATAATTTCTTTGGAAAAAATTGAACAATTGTAACTAACCTAAATCGGATTAAATAATTTTGGTAACAACTGAAGATTAAAGTTAAAACTACAGTATAGCTCTAGCTCTTTACTTTTGCGCACAATTTGCTTCTTATTTAAATCATATTTACAAAATTTTAATTCATAGTAATATTAATATCTTAATTTTGTATAACAGAATTCAATAAATTTTAATTACATACACTGGTGAAATATGGAATTTAAAAAATGAAGAAACGGGGATTAAAACTAATTGAAACAAAAATTGAACATAGTCTCAAAAAATTAAAGAGAAATATTAAAAAGTTTGAAAAACGATTTTGTTCAAAAATTAAAAAAAACATAAATCGAAAAAAATATGTTAAGAATTTAAATACACCTAATCACAAAAATTTTTTAACTAAATTTAATATAAATAATTATGAAGATATTTTACAACTACATTCTGATATTATTTTACACATTAATAGCGACAATATGAAATTTATGTTAAACAATATACTAAAAGTAAGCAAAAACGAAATCATTAATAACGATATGGTTAAGTTTGATTTGCTTAAAATAAAAAAGAAAACATTATTAAGTCTTAGGATATTTGCTGATTTATGTATGGCTGGAAAAATGTGAGTAGATGTAATTTGAAAGATTTAAAATAAAAATTTTATTAATTTGTAGTAAACTTTTATTTTTATATTACTTGAAAAAAGAATTGGGACTTAAAATAGATTTTATAATTATTTTAGTTTATCAATTATTTATAGATTCGATAACACATCTAAGGAAAAAATAGATAAATTGGATGAAAACTCAGCAAATGCTCATCTTTTTAATGAAATAAAACTTATTTCAAGTGAAATTGATGTTTTTGTTTTTAGAAAAAAACTACAATACATACTTATCAAATATCTTAATAGTTTAAATATCCAAAAAGATTTAGTTACGAAATCTAATGGATATCAATATAATAATATTTTCCATCAAAGAGATTTAATAAGAAGTGAAGTAATGTGCCCTGAATTTATGAAAAATAATAGAATCATTAAAACATCTGCTGATGGAAATTGTTTATTTCGAGCTCTTTCAATAAATTTATTTAATAATGAAGAATTGCATACAAATTTAAGAGCAGTTTCAATACTTACAATCGAAGAAAATTGGGATTATTTTAATAAAAATTTATCTATCCTCACTAATGAAGAATCTATACAAAAGCTTATTATTAAAACAGCAACAGTTAACAGTTGGGGAGACGCTGCACACATAAAATCTTTAGCAATTTCATCACAACGAGAAATTTATGTTTATAAGCAGTTTAATTATCAAAATAATGGACATAGAAAATACTCTCCTTTAACAAAAACTGAGTTTAAACCAATTATGTTGTTGTTAACCGATTCAGGTACAGATTTATCACACTACTCATCGATTCTTCCATTAACAAAAAACAGCAAATATTTTCCACCTTTAGTTTTTGGTGACATTTTAGCAAAAACAAAATTATGTAAATCAGATAAAATAGAAGAAACAACTATCGAATAGAATGTTTTATATTTTTAAAAATAAAATTATAGGTTAATTTATTTAATTTAAGTCAAAAAATTAAAAAAGCTTAATAAGTTATTTTTATTTAATTGTTAATCATCTAAAATTTTGAATCATTTTTTAAATATATTTTATCAATAAAATTTGAATAATAATTATTATAAATATTCTTTTTAATAATTTTTTTCATTATTCTAATAATATTTGTTTAAACAATAATAGTAAGTAAAATTGTTGATTTTTTTAAAACAATAAACTTAAAAATATTTGTCTAACTTGTTTGCCGCATAAGGTTTTATTATTTTTACTGTTATTTATTTTTTAAAACATTAAAAAATGCTTTATTTATTTTACACATTTTATATTATTTTCTAAACAATTTTATCTCTTTTAATAGTCTTTAAAAATTACTTTAATTCCTTATATGTTAATCATAGTGAGCAATTATAATGTTTGGTTCTTGTTTTATATATCTATCTTTTCTTTTCTATCTATGTTATTAATTGATTTAATATTTTTTTACAATTTTTTTGGTTTTATAATAAATTAAAACAAAAATTTTTTAAATTATACTTTATTAATTTTATTAGTCAGTTTTAATAATAATAAAAAAATATGAATACAATTATATTATCTTTATTTTTATAAAACGGAATAAAATGTAAAAATCTTAAATATATAAAACTCAGGAACAATTAAATAAATTAATGTTTGCTTAACATCATTTAAAACAAAAATTAATCAAAATAAAAACTTTTAACGGTTAATTGTTGTGCTTTTGGTACTAGCGAAAAAAATTTTTGATAAATATTTTTATAGAAATTTTTCATTAAATTTTAATTTTACAATTGCTTGCAAGAGCTCTGTTTAAATGAAAAGACTGTTACTTTAAATTACTGAGTTTAATTGTAATAAAATTTTTGATTATCACATCTTATAAACTTTTAATGTATTAATAATTATTATAAAAATCGTGAAACTTTTTATATTTCAATTTTTTTATTTATAGAAGTATTAAAGAGAAGTTATTTTAGTATGTTGAAAACTATTTAAAAGTAAAAACAATAAAAATTAAAATTTAAATATTAATTTTAACAAATAATCACTAGTATCCTCAAAATTTTGGAATAAAAACCACAGGATTTTGTTTGTATTTTGCAATTATTTTGAACTATAAATACAATAAATCTTATTTTCTATATATTTTACGAAATAATCATTTAATAAATTATGGGAACTTACAAAAATAGATTATGTTAGCGACATCTTAGAAAAGATAAAATATTTCTTGTTTATTTTTGATTAAAAATTATTTATTTTAAAGGAGCGGAATGTGTATTTAGATTAAAAAAAATGTCTACTATTTCAATGAATTCAAAATTTATACTCATAAAATTCATAATAATAAAGCATACTTCAAATAATTTTTGCGATTATTTTTTACAATTTTAAACCATAAAATTTTGATGTCTATGATATTCTCTTTATTATTAAAAGACAATTTAATGACTTACAATGTTTGATGTATTTCTATTTAATAGAAAGGCAAATATGTAAACGCTTAACAGATATAAAACTTTAATAATAAATACAAAATTGTTTAAGAAAAAAGATTCAATTATGCTTGGTAACATAATAAGTGTATTGAGTATTGAGTAAGTAAGTGTTATTTGTATGTTTTTAAAACTAACACCAACAAGGCCTATTAAGTTTGTAAATAGTACTAAATAGCTAGAATATAAAAGTAAACGTTGTTCTTTTTGTAATAAATCATCCTCAACGCTTCTTAGTAATATAATTATTAAAGTTGTACAAAAAATATGCCACATAAACGAATATAATAAAAAAAAAGTTAAAAACTTCGAAACATTTTTTAAAATTAATTCACGAGTTTCAGACATTTTAAACTTTTTAATAATTAATTATCAATTGTTTAAATAAAAACAAATATTCTAATTATTATAGTCTTTTGTTTTCTTATTTATACTTGTTTCAAATATTTTTATATTGAAAACCATTTAATAATAAAAATTTGTTTAAAACTTTTAATAAATAAGATTGCTGATTAAAATATAGGTTTCCTTTGTTTTAGTTTTTAAATTTCAATATTTTATTTTTTTTATTTTTAATTTTTATTGAGTTATTTATAAAAGAAGAGTTTCAGTAACAACATTTGAATCGTAAAAAGTTATTTAGTAACAATTTAATTTTTCAAAAATCTATTATTTGATTTATAAAAAGTGTTTTGTATGGTGAGATTACTGACTTTTTAGGCATTCTGTTACTAAACTTAAATCAAATTATTAAATTTTTAAAATTAAAAAAAATAATTATGAAAAATTGCTAATATACAAATTAATTAGATAAGTAGTGCTGTTATTTGGCCAAATTTTAGGGTATTATTTTTTATTAGTTTCAGCTGCTTTTAGATATTTTAAAAGAATAACTGTCTAGTTAAAACATTCCACGTTTTATAAAAATTTTAATAATGTTTTACAAAATGTTTCATCAGGAGATAACTAAAAAGCGCTATTGATACGTTGGTGGTTATTTTTTAAATTCAAAAATTTAATATACACTATTAATTATTTTTAATGTTTTTAGATCGTTTTAATCTGTAAATACAAAATTTATTTCATATTCAATATTATTTATCTTCATAATAAAATTAAAACTTCAATTTTATAAAACTACATTCTATAAAAATAATAATTTTTAGTTTTAATAAATTTTTAACAACTATGTACAAAAGTTTAGCAACCTCATCTGTAAATTTAAGATATAAATGCAATAATTGATTATTTTTATATTATTAATTTATTATTTAGATAAAATATTCAAACGTTATTACAAGAAAAAGGCCACATTCTTATAAACCTCATGTTTTAAAATTAGTGGGAGTAATGTGCAACTAAAATAAAAATAAACTTCAATTGAAAGGTTTTACAACAATATTACAGAAAAAGATAAGAAATTAAGTAGCTACACAATTGGAAAACATAATTTACATTTGACGGTAAAAAAGCAAAAACTGAATGACTTGAGCTTAAAATATATAATTTAATGTAATTTATATAGCTTATTATGAAAATTGTTTCGTTAGATAATTCCATTTATGAACCATAAAAAAACAGTTTTTAAACATCTTTTCAAAATATATCTCATGATAAAAAGATATAAATTAATTGTGGAAGGACATTTAATTATGATTAAAGTTTAGAAAAAATAAAACAACAGATATTATATTATTATCTATTTTATTATTCTTGATATAACTGAAATATAATTAATATATTTAAAGTAAAAATCTAAAAAATAACAAATTAAATGAAAGATTTTTATAATTTTATATTTTTGATTTCAATTAAAAGTAAAAAAAAAATTTCGACAATTCTTAAAATTTAAATCTTAAATTATTTCATATACTACAAAAATTTAATGTAATATTTTTAAAATTAACATAATTCACCAAATATTTAGATTTTAATTTACTTTATATTATTTAAAACTGTCATAATACAAATTATAAGTATTAAATACTTTATAAAACAATTTTTATTTGCAATATTACAAAAATGTTATATAATATATTAAAGCTAATAATGTTCTTTATTATTGCAAAATTTTAATATTAGACAAAAATATGACATTAATAATAATATTAAGTCATTATAAATATAAACTTGCTGCAAATACAATATCTCTCTTTATAAGCTTATTTGCTTCAGAAAACTTTTTAACGAGTTCAGTATTACCGATAACTTTCGATGCCTGACACATCTGTCTCAACAATTCTTCAAGTTGTCGCAAACCACGAATAATAGAACCTTCATAGGAATCCGTTATTTTACATAAATGTGAAAACTTCGATCCCTTTGACCACCAATATATTACATCCATCATACTGGGTTTAAACTTTTCAATATATTGCTTTTCATCTACCTCTAATTTGGATTCCTTTGAAACAGTAGCTATAAGACTTGCTAATTCTTGAATTGATCTCAATGATTTTACTAATTCATCACTTATTTTGGGTAAAATATTAGTTTTCTCATCAAATACAAAACAACTTAGTAGTGCTGATACTTTATTAACGTTTAAATCGTTAAATACTCCATTAAATAGCATTTCTGTAAGTAATAACTCATCTCCACTGTTAAAATAATAAAGAATAAACACGTTCATAAAGGATATATATTTATTTGATACCTCGTTATTTCACATGCTACTCGTCCTTTAATTTCAATAATATCCGTTTGTGTGCAATAGCCCAAACGCCTCAAAACTCTTTTTCTATATTTAAGTTCTTCACATTGTACTAATATATTAGGATTTTTCAAATCTCTTTTAACTTTTTTGATTTGTTTACTTATTGATACTTTATGGTCATAAGTTTTCATTGAATTGTTGTCAATATTTTTAAAATCATTTAATCTTTTTCCAAAAAATTCTATTTTTTTAATTATATTTTTAAAGTCAATTTCTTTAATATTTAAATCTTTGATTGGATCCAAAATCGGGATATTATTTTTAAATCGATTCTTAATTTCATCTATTGAAATTAATACTGATTGCTTATTATCAAAACTTCTAAGGTCTTGAGGAATAAAAATTTTATAAGAACTGACAGAAATTATATTAGATAAACATATGGTTACTAATTTCATTTCTCCTTTTTCATTCATATTAGTATTTGGGGGAATAATTACATTTGATTTTGGATCGACATTTTTTGCTACGTTAAGCAATATATCTACTGTATATTCAGTTGACATTTCTGCAGAAAGATTATCAGTTCTCTTTTCTACAGATCTTTTTTTATAATTGACAACAGCTCCCCAATCCATTTGAATACCTTCATTTGATACAATCTTATAGAAAATAAAAATAAAATTTAGATATTATGACAGTCTTAAAATTTACTTTTGAGCTTAAAATGTTTTAAAATAAATCTCGTTAATATTTGTAATTAGATTAATATTACATTAATTATAATTGCCTTTAATAGTCACCTGTAATCAGACCAACATCTTGAAACTCATCATGAAATTCGCGATACTTTTGATTACTCAAAGCCTTAATCGGTGTCGTGTATATAACTCTTTGTTTTTTCCTTAAAGACGATGCGATAGCATATTCGGCAACAACAGTTTTACCAGCAGATGTATGCGCAGAAACTGTTAAAATTAGTTTTCATCATTGTAATTAAATTAAATAATTTTGCCAAAAATTTAAAATCTTTAAATGTACCTAAAACACTTTGATTGTTCTCAATACAAAGGATAGCTTCTTTCTGAAATGGATCCAAAGTAAATGAATAATGTTTTGCAGGTATGTATTTATCATTTTTTTCTTTGAGTTGAACAAAGTCAATATCACAAGGTATGACCACTTCATGAACGCATCCCTTTTGAGTTTCCAACTCATGTATGGCTACGCTTGGTTTAAACTCTGTTTCACATTTTTCTGTGTCGTTTTCATTAATGATTACATTAGAATAGATGTCTTGGTTTTTAAGTTTTTTTGTGTTAACCACAAATGATGAATTATTTTTATTTTCGATAAAGTAGTCAAAATTGTCATCATCATTTGATTTTTGTTCGATTTTCTGTTTTCCCACAAATTCTTTAGGCAATTCATTAACAGAATCAAAAATGTCAAATAATGATTCCATATAAAAAATTATATTTTAAAATAGATGCTATTTAAATAAACAACCAATTAAATCTATAAAAATTAATGAGATAACAACTGTTTTGTCATTTCAATGTTAAATACTTAACGTGTGATAAAACTCTTTTCGTTATAAATTTGAAAAACATGTCACTTTATAAAGTAAAATAATTAAACGTCAAAAACTATATTAAACAATTCAAAAAATTATTTAAACTTTTAAATAAACATTCCATTCAATTATATTTTATTACTTAAGTATGTTGAATAATGCGACTAAATTATGTAAAATTTATCAAGTATTTCAATCCTTTGTTCTCTAACTGGGAAAATGTTAAATCATTTTTGCTTAAATTAATTTACATTAAACCAATATCTAAAACAAAAATTTTCGAATTTTCTCATTACTGACCTAACAATTTTATAAAAATATAATTAGTTTATATGCGCGATCGAAAATTTTAACAAAGTTTCAACATCTATTTCTTTAGAAAACAAAACGATAAGTTAACATTGTGTAAAATTTCCAACCAGTAGTAAAGATGGATTAACAAAGAAAAACAATTATCAAAATTAGAATTTGATAAACTGAGTAACAGAAACTTTAATTAATTGAGCATGTGCAATACAGATAACTCAGATAGATCAAAATTTAAATATAATAACTAGAGATGGAACCTTTCGGTTAATCCATTAATTTGAATAATTTCATAGTTTAACTGATAAAAATGTATATACTTTTTATTTGAATTTAAAATAAATAAATTAATAAATAGCCAGATAAATCCGAATTTTAAGAGTTTTTTTGCAGAATAAAATTTATTTGCTTATTTTTCTATTATATAACAAATTCAAAATATTAAAAACTTTTTAATAAAAAAATCTATATATTTTTATTTAATATAGCAAGTAGACAAACATACATATAGTAAATGTTTTTAGTTATTGTCGGAAATTTAGGTTATAACCGAAAGTTTTTATAAGCTCAAAACTTCGTTTAAGCTATATGTAAACATTAGAAGTGTCAAAATGATCATTTAAAAGCCTAAATGTTTAGACCGAAAAAACCAAAAACAGGGCTTATCGACCGAAATAACCGAAACATGAACTTTGTTACCGAAATTCGAGAATCTGAAAAATTATCGATTAAATGTGTTAAGGCACCTAGTAATTTTTTCGAATTTTGAAAAAATTGTGTTTAAATCCATTGAGTTTTTATTTATCAGAAATAATAAAAATTCTTAAATTTATCTTTACTTTATTACACACTCTTTTCCTTTTTGAATCTGTGTAGATATGTTTATAATAAAAATACGACCGAAAGTTTCAACCGAAATTCCATTATAATTTCAACCGAAATCCGATCGAAATTTAACATTTATCTGACCGAAAATTCCGACACTTAATAAATAGCTATCAATTTTTAACATATTATTGTTAAAAGTTTGATAAAATTATTAATTTATACTTATAAAAATCAAAATGAAAAATAATTTTTATAATGACATCGATACAAACTAATGATAAGTCGTTAACTTATACATTGATACATTATAAAAAAATTATAAACTCATTAACTTGTAAAAACATTTTTTTTACAAATATTTATGCAAATATTTATTAAAAAATTCTTTCTTTCGATAACTTTTAAATTTTATAAATCAAAAATTAAAAATACTAAATTTTCAATAAAAATGAGTGTAACCCAATAACTGGTAACAATTATAAATAATAATTGTCATTTTTGTCTCTTTTAACTAAATTAGAGAATATTTGTATTTTCTTTTTAACTATGGAATTATAATTGCATATCAAATGGAGATTAATTGGTGATTGTATCTAGCCATATATAATTACTTATTAGGTGAGATAAAATACTGAGTTGCTGATAAAAATATATTTTTAATTTTGTAAAAAAACCGTTTTGATATAAACAGCATGCTACTTTATTAATTTCGGATATTATTTTTTGTTTATAAATTACTAGTGTTACCTGTTTGCTTCGCAAACATTTAAAAGTTAGTCAAAACTTGAAATAATTAAATTAACCCGTCTTCGAATGGCTCTTACAACTGTACAGTAATTTATTTTCATTCCATTTATGTTTTCCCGTAATCTTACATCGTTCCTAAACTTAATTAATAGATAGATGACTAAATTTCAATAAACTCAAATTATTACAATAACAGGAAACTCTCTTCAATACTCTCACATTAATTAATGCATAAGCTTTATATTTCAATTCAAATGCGACATATGTTGCCCTTAGCAACATCTAAAGACAAGTAAAAATTTCCATTATATATTATAAATAAATTTATACCATACCAGATATAATTGTATCGATAATATTTTTAAATAAATAAATTAATAAATTTATTTAATCTCAATTCTAAATTTTAAAATTCATTGTTTTTAAGATTTATTTAAAATTCTTGCTTAATTTTTTTTAAATTTTAAAATTAAATTTAAAATTCTGAATTTTATAAAAATGAGGGCGTTATATTTCAAAGAATTTTAATAAATCTATCTTGAATAGGATGACTTTAAAGACTGATGGTTATGATATCCCACCTAGTTGGAAATATAATTATAGTTACAATAATGTTTCAAATATAAGCAAAAATGAAATGCGTAAAGAATTTATACTTAAGGCTTTTAACAAAATTGATCAAGTATCAAATCCTTCACCGAAAATATTATGGGAAAACGCAAACTTTATCCGAAACATGGAATTCGTGTCTAGCTATATTATTGAAAACAAACTAAACTTCAAAGAAGTTTGCGATAGTCAACTGTCGGAAGCTGAATTAGAATTAATATGCAATTTAGCAATTGAAAAAAATCAAAGTTTTGGATTAGTTCCAACTTATGGAAAACCATTGAAATAACACATTTTAAATATAATTTTTCAATTAAAGTTAAATATTTTTTTCATTTAAAATATTAAAAGTTTATAACAGTTAATATAGCATATGATTTATTATTTAATAGTGTAAATATTAAAATATCATTTCAAAACGATTTAAAAAAATTTGACAACAAATAATTACATTTGTTTTTTTAAATCATAATGAACTTTTTTTAATGATTAAAAAAATTAAAAGACTAATTTAATTGTATCAAATCCATTTTCTAACGTTGATATTCTCGAAGTCATTAAATTTTTCTGGGATTGTCCTGTTAACAAGAATTATTTTGATGGCAAAAATATATAAAAATAGATAAATACTATGTTCTAGTTCCATGTTAATGTTCAGTATCAAATTAAATTTTTATTTTTAACTGGAAATATAATTTGGCAAAATAAATTAAATTAAATTGATTTTAAATATATCTAAAAATAGATTTTTGACATTATTGTTATTCTTTAATTTCTGCTCTACAATGTTTTGTAAAATAAGAAATGGAAAAATTTTAAAATTTATTGATTATTTTAAAACAACTTATTAAATATATTTGATACAAAATGTATTTGAAAATATATTAAAGCTTCCAAAATATAAACAGTTGCCATTACCGAAATATATTTAATGATGTTCCATTTTAACTATCTTTTGCTTATTTAGCTAGTTTTAGAATCAAAGTTAATATAGGAAAAATCTAGTTTATGGTTTAGAAATTATTCCTTTGTCTATATGTACGTAGACCTCTTATTTCTACATATATTTGTTTTTAATAACCGCTTTTTAATCCATAATAATTTTATAGAAATTGCTTAACATGATCCTTACAGAACATAAGGATACCTAGTGAGCAAAAGGTTTTGATCTAGTTTTGCTTACATTTTTAATTAAATTAATCGAAGACTATAAAAGAAAAAATTTATATTCAATTTCTCCAAGACAAAAGAGCATGATGGTAAAAATTTTAAGTTTTTTCAAATGCATTATCGTCATATTTTCATTCACATAAATTTAAGCCATAAATAAACACTACATATTCTTCAATTATATATGAAATACCTGCTTGGCTGGTTGCTATTGAAAAATTAATTTTTTTTCGAATTACAATAAATTGTTTCTAGACCAACGAATAAATTTTTCATAAATAAAAGATTTACTTTTGTTAACGTTTTTATAATAATTTTATTTCACTAAATTAACCTCTAGTAATAATTATAAATATAAATATTTGTTATATTAAATAAGTTGAAAAATATTGAAGTTACGTTTAAAATTGTGTTCATAACATATTTATTTAACAAACAAAAAATATTATTCATATATAATTTTTTAAACCAATAAACATCGTTTAATTGTTGGAATATTTTGTGTAATTTTTTAATTACTCTTTTAATATTTACTTTATATATTTTAGGGCAATAAATAAAACATTTTTTTAAAAATTATTTTTTATTTATACTTTAATTTAACCGCACAATTAGTAATCTTAAAATCTTTCAGATATTTTTATCATTTTTAAGCTTTAAATATATCTCTTAAATTTTATTTGCAAATAAGAAAAGTTTATCTTTAAATTACTTGTTTTAAATTTTCATTTTTCAAAGATTTTCATCAAAATTTTATTTTGTAAAAAAAACATTTTAAATTGTAGATATTTTTATACATTTAACATATTCATTTTAAGTGCCAATATTAATTAACGTTAATGTTAGTTAAACCACATGTGACTAAGATTTTGGTTTTTTATCGTGACTTAAAACGAACGATATTAAATAGTTAATGATAAGTATTAAAGAATAAGTATTTGTTGAATTTTTTCAAATAATATAATAATCAAATAAAAATTATACAGAATTTAAAATACCTCTTATCAGCAATTGTTTGTATTAGATCTTATTAAAAAAGCTATGATTATAATCTTAATATCGAAATCTATGATATTAATGATTTTTATATTCTTAACTAATAATTTAATTAAATTTTATAAAATACGTGCTATTAAAATTTTGACAAACGATTTTAATGAAAATGAAAAAATTAAAATATATCAGCTTATTAGTAACAAAAAACATTTGGATACTGTTTTAGATATATTAGTTGGTAACCCAAAAAAATCGATTTGGTAAAAAAAATTTGATTGATATAAAATTTTACATCTATTTCATTAGCAAAGAGTTAATTTTCTTTAACAAAAACATGCTTAATTCTGTTAAAAAGCATTTGAGTATTTTAGGCAACTTCTTTTAGAAATTTATCAATATTCTATGAAATTTCTTTGTATAATTCAAAAGCCAATGAAAAATAAATAGATTTTAATAGTTTTTAGTTTTGAGCAAATAGTACAGTTATATTTAATCTAAGCAAACAAAAATTTTAAAATAAGTAAAGGTATCTTTGAATATTTCTTTTTTACAAATGTATTGTTATTTTTCTGATTATTTTAACAATTTTTTTACATATAAAACAGGATTTCTCAAAAAAAATTTAATCGCAGATTTAATACAAAGAGCTAATTGCCGCATAATCTTAATTCTTAAAATAAAATTTCATAAATTATATTAATAAACTTTTAAAGTATAGTTATTATATTCTTTTGTTGAATTATGCTTAATTTATTTTAATATTAAAATTAATTCTTTATTTTAAAGCGAAATCTATATTGCAATTTTTTCTAAAATAATTTCATAATGTTTTTATTTTATTTTCATTTAATAAATATATAAAATTATTTGAAATTTATATGATTTTCTTTAAAAAAAATGAAATTATTAGAGAAAATAAAATATTTTTACACAAAGAAAATTTTTTTGCAATTTTTTGGTCAAATAATGTTTTACTCCTTCCTAATAACTGAAATATAATTGAGAATTAGACTTTATTTTGTATGAATTTTTTGTGTATCTGTCCCATGTATTTATTATATTTGATTGGATTCTTAATATTAAGATAGGAGTTTTTTAAGTTGAGAAAATCAATTTCAAAATTTAATTGATAAGTTGTCACAAATTTAACACTTGGTTCTAAACTTACATATTTGGTTTTTATTGAATTTTTTGTTTAATTTTTAGAATTTTTACGCGCGAAAAGTTCCTCAAGTGAGAAACGTCTCACACATTTCTTTTATCAACATAAAGCTTCACAGAATACATTATTAACATAAAGCGAATGACTTAAAATATTAAAAAAAACTCTCTAATTACCCAGTAAATTAATTTCTAAAATTTTTTATTTGTTTAGACGAGTCCTACAAATATGGAGATAAAACATTTAAAACGACTAAATATTTATAATGAAAAATTTAAGCACGAAATAACTCTAAAAATTTAGTTAAAAAAGCAACTTAGTAATGTTGAAATAAATGAATATGAAGTAGATTATTGAATTTTTTATATATTTAAATACGATTTTAATAATTATGAAATTAATTTATTAAAATCATTTATATTTGCTCTTTCAGAGGTATTATATAAAGTTCAAAAAAGCAATATATTTGGATTAACGAAATGAATATAAAATAAGATAAAAGATTTTTATTCTAAATAATCTTTATAAATGATATAAATAAGTATTTAATATTAACTTAATGACTGATAATTTTAATATATTTATAAATAATATTAAGTATTAGACATTTATTCTAATAGAAACTAACATTATTAAGACGTTTCATATATCTTGTCAAAATTTTCATGGACATTAATACATTACATTAAAAAAATATGAAAAAGTTATATAATGCATTTTTTTGAACATATTCCAGGCAAAAAAGTATAGTCGAAATTATAAATAATTTTCAAATAATATTAAAAATCTCGTAAAAACTTACAAATTTAAAATATTGCAATAATATTCATCTATTTGTTAAAAAACAGTTATCTACAAAAAAAAAGATTTTTATTCAGAAATAATTCTTTAATTTTATTTATATAAATAAATATAAATTTAATATGATTTTCTAAAATTTTAATTCAAATATTTTTTAAATATAATTAAAAAGTATAATTTTTAATTACAATTTTATTTATAAATAAAAAATAATTGGCTATCTGGTTGTTTACTACTATAAAAAATTTATTTTTCTATTTCTTTTATATAATTTTATATTAAATTATCTTTAATTCTGAATTTTGTTAAATTCTTATTTAAAAAAGACAACAAATTTATTTAAAAGACTATTAATTGATTTTAATTATTGATATTTAAGAATTATTATTTTATTTTCACTATTTGGAAATTTTGATTTAATGTAATTTTGACAAATTTATAAAAATCTTTTACATTAGGTTTCAAAAAAAGTTTGCATTTCTGTTTTTTATTAGAAACAATTCGAATAAGTTCTCTAACTGATGAAGAATTTAATATTAAATCAAAATTCAGAAAAACATGAGAAGAATTTTTACAATAATAAAAAAAGTATTTAATTCCATCATCTGATATATTGTGATTTATTAAAGTTAAATAATAAGATAAAGAAAATTTTTTAAGTTTTTGTAATTTCACTATACTATATAAAACATAATCTGATAGAATAATATCAGTTTGAATAAACAAATATTGTAAATTGTTATAAATCGTATCGATTTTTTCAAAAAAATGATTATTTATACACGAATCTTTAAAATACAAGTATTTTAAAGTTTGACAAATTTTGTTTTTATTATTTATAATACAGTTCTCATTTAATTGAAATATGAAAAAGTTTGTCATAATTACCTTCTCTATTTCAACAAATCGTGTGATAAATTCTAAAACATTATCTCTTAAATAAACCTTGCAACTTAATTGATAATTAAATGTTTTAATCAATTTGCAATTATCAGTTAAATATTTAAAACACAATTCTAAAGAATCTTTATCGCTATTATTAAAATGCACATCCATTTGTAAACAAACTAATTTAGATAACTGTGACAAAAGTATATGAACTCTTTCCAATTCTTCTATAACTAAATAAGAAAGAAATAAATTAAGAAATTGAAGTTTATCGAAATAGCTTTTTGATAACTCATAAAAAACATAAATAAATGAACTTTTAATTTTTATTGCGTCAATTAAACTAAGATTTTTTAGAGTATTACTTTTCAAAAAAAAATTTAACGGAATATATCCACCATAAATTTTTCTTATGTTTTTGCAATTATTAATAACTAAATTATTATTTTTATGTCCGTAAAAATCAAAATTCCAAGTTAATAGTTTAAAACCATATGTTTCGGTAAAATTCAATAACTCTTTAACCGAAAGTACTGCCGATCCAGGTGTTCCATCAATAGT
The DNA here is from genome assembly GCA_034698365.1 of Steganacarus magnus. Classification (NCBI taxonomy): domain Eukaryota; kingdom Metazoa; phylum Arthropoda; class Arachnida; order Sarcoptiformes; family Steganacaridae; genus Steganacarus; species Steganacarus magnus. Next base: position 56,602 of record JAQIVF010000014.1, read on the forward strand.
TTCAATATAAGGCAAATATTTGCCAATTAATTTAAAATGTAATATGTTCACAATACAGTTAAAATATATATGTTTCAAAAAAGTGCATTTTTTAACAATTTTTTCAAAGATATTCTCTTTTAAATAATTATTTAAAATTTTTTTTGTGAAATAAAAATCGTTTAACAAAAAATTTTCTGTTTCTTCTACAAAAGAATTGTAAATTTTATTTTTATTATAAAAAATATAAAGTTTTTCATTATCTGCAATCTCATCATCGAACCTTAAACTATGTAAAGAATTAAAAATATTAAATTTCAATTGACGAAAAATACACTCAAAAGTAAATAAATCTAAAAGCGGTACATATATGAATAATTTTTTTAAAACATCTTCATTTAACTTTTTTGATTTCATTAATAAGTTTATTTGTGAAGTATTTTTAAACATTCTCTTTTTTTAAACTGTTTAATTTTTTAAATTTTATAAAATTATTAAATCTTGCTTAAATATTATATTTAATTTTGTTCTTAAAATATTTTAAATATATAAAATTTAATTTTATTTTTTCCTTTTAAATCTTTTAATATCTTATTTAAAACATTAACTGCAAAACAATTCACATTTGATATTTGAAATTATAAATTGCGCTTAAGTTGAATTTAAATGTGCAAATGTTGCAAAAATTATATGCACTGATCTGCTGTATTAAAAGATATTAATACAAATCCAAAATTTTTCTGAACTTAAAAATCATTTTTGTGATAATTTCTAGGGAATTGAAAATCGTTTGAAAAAAGGGTGCAAAATCATTTGTAAATAGTTTATAAAAACTTTTAAAACCGTTTGGAAAAGCGTTTAATAAAATTTTTTAATTTGATTAAAAAAATGAAATCAAATGCATAATAGTAAAAAATTTCGCACATTTTCAGTAAATATCTTTCTATTATTTCTAAAAAATACTTTTTATATTATGAAAAAGGTCTTTTAGAATCGGTCGAATTAATTTGAAATTTTAAGTTTTAACTTTTCTTATAAATTAAACATATGTTATAATTTTAAATTAGATATTTAATACTCTACTATTTAATATATTTTAAAGGTATAAATTAAGAAAAGATGCAAAACAGTTTGTAATTGTTAGAAATCGTTTAGTATTTTAAAAATTTTCGTTAACAATGTCAAAAATCGTTTGATTCGTTTGAATCGTTTGTTTTAATTCCAAATATTTTGTTTTGAATCGTTTGTTCCAAATAGTATTTTATAAAAAAATTGACTTTCCAAAAAAGCCTAAATTAATTAATTTTTTTCACTAAAAAATCCTCCTATCAATAAATATTTTCACCAAAAAGTCTCCTGTCTATTTCTCGACGGACGAACAGACATCCCAAATCCTAAAATTCTTAAATATATATTTAGATGTGAAATATAAAATATGATTAATATTTTCTTGATATAATTTAAAAGAAAAGAAAAATTTTTATTTAAATTTTATCTAAAAAGTATTTAAAAAATTTTCTTTTTTCCACGTTTTATAATAAAAAAGTAACTAATAATTCTTAAAGATTTTTACATCTGAATCATAAAAAAGAATTCATATTTTTTTGATATATTTTAACACTAAAAATAATGTTTATAAAATTTTTTCTAATATAAATTATTCTAAATTTTTCTTTTGGTCACGTTTTTTATTAAAAAAGTAACTAAGAATTCTTAAAGATTTTTAAATCTGAAACATAAAAAAAATTCATATTTACTTGATAACATTTAAAAGTAAAGAAAATTGTTTATTAAATTTTTATCTAAAAAGTATTTTAAAATATTTCTCTTGTTCACGTTTTATATTAAAAAAGTAACTAAGATTTCTTAAATATATTTATATGTGAAAAATAAAATATGAATCATATTTTCTTGATATCATTTAAAAGTAAAGAAAAATGTTTATTTAAATTTTATCTAAAAAGTATTTTTTTTAATTTTTCTTTTGGCCACGTTTTATATTAAAAAAGTAACTAAGAATTCTTAAATATTTTCACATCTGAAATATAAAAAGGAATTCATATTTTCTTTATATCATTTAACACTAAAAAAATGTTTATAAAAATTTTTTTAATATAACTTATTCTAAATTTTTCTCTTGGCGTCTTATATATTAATAAATAACTAGGAATTCTTAAATATATTTGGATCTGAAACATAAAAAAGAATTCATATTTTTTTATAACATTTAAAAGCAAAGAAAAATGTTTATTTAATTTTTATCTAAAATGTATTTTAAAATTTTTCTCTTGTCAAAGTTTTATATTAAAAAACTAAGAATTCTTTAAGAATTTTACATCTGAATCATAAAAAAGAATTCATATTTTCTTGATATGATTTAAAACTGAAGAAAAATTAAAAAAAATTTTTTTTAATTTTTCTGTCAACGCTATATTTTAACTAAAGAAATTTTTAATAAAATAACTAAGAAATTTTAATGATATTTATTTTTGTAACATTAAATAGAATTTATATTTTGTTTAATACTAAAGATAAATATTTATTAAAATTTTATTCTTAAAGATTTTTAAAATTTTTCTATTTGCTTCGTTTTATGCTTGGTTTTCTTCTTCAATAAAGCTTTCAATTCCTTTTGGCGAATAAGACAATTTTTCTTTATTAGACAGCTTAATTCTTTATTTTTATGCATAATATCCGAAGATATATCATTTTGTTATTAATTAAATTTAATAAAAACGTAACTCAAAATGAGTAAATTATGAATTTTGATTTATCGTTTGGCTGATCAAAAAATAAGATAAATGGTGAAGTATGTTTCAATTATACCCATGACTTACAATATTAAAAACGTATAAAATTTATTCTGGATGAATGATTGTCAGCATATTAAATTATAATTTCCGTCCGTTGTTGTGTATTAATTTGGCGAGTTACCTTTAATAATTTTAGCATTTTCTACATTTAAAATCTTTGGAAAATATCTAAATACCAAACTAGCTGGTATACAATAAGGTTTTTTAGCAAATTGCATTTCCTCATCTTTATTTAAATGAATATCTTCGATGTGTTCAATAAGTTGAGCTAAAGTTGAATATATTCGCCCACAATTATTAAATTTGCATTTATTATTTAGAAAAACTGCCATACCTTAAAAAAGGTAATATATATATTTCGCGCTTAAGTAAAAAATTGATAAAATAAAATACTTGAAAGATTTATTTCAAAAATTTTTTTTATAATTTTTGATAAAAAATTGGTTTTGATGTGCTTAAAATTTCAATTTTCTTTTAAATTTTCATTCTTCTTTAAGAGTAAACTTGTTATCAATCATGTATTTTCTTATAGTATTATAATATTTAAAACTAGTGCAATGATGCGTCCGATTTGTCACAATTATTCCGATTCTAAACTGTTCACAAACAAAAGCTGTTCCGAATTATTAAAATTAATACTGTCGTTTTTGAAACACAAAGTATATTAAACTATACTAATTGAGAATATAATTAAAAATTGATTTCTTTCTGTATTAAATTGCTGTTTTTTCACTTAAAATATTTGATTTATTTTAAGTAAATAATAATAAATAAATTATGATAAATATTTATGCACAATTATTCACAATTTTACACGATAAACTGCATAATAATAATTAATAAAAATGTAATTCAATCTCATTTGATTTATAACCTCTTAAATGTAATGTAATGAACTTTTTTTGTCTTGTTTTATACTTATAGAATAAACTTTAAATATTTATATCTTGACTGAGCTTGCGTGAAATTGGAAATATCAACAATTAATAAGATTCTATGTGAGCGCACACGTAGTGTTACAATTGTATAATTGAGTTTAAAGTGTAGTTAATAAAACAAAAGGTGTTTGTTTAGATTAAGGTAGTCAACAATAGTGTCAGTAATAATTATTGCAAAGAAATAAAATTTTAAGTCAAACAATGTAATAACTACCAATAATTTAAAACACGCTTGCCTATGGGGCGCAAATCTAACCAAAAACATAAGAATAGTCAAGAAAAATTTGCACTTTAAAAATATTAGTTAAATTTGTCTATAGTTGACGACGTTAATCTAAACATGAACCAGATATAAAAATGCTTATATTTTTTTTCTCTTATAATGAAAACATTTATTATTCACACCATTGAATTTAATAGAAGTGACCATCATTTTTTTACACAAGGAATGTTATTTTGTTATATGCAATGTTTAAATTTTAAATATTAAAACACTAAATTTATTTATTGTTACACATTTTTTATCTGACTTCGAAAAATTTATTAATTATATGGATTTGACTTTGTCCGTTTGTCTGTGGAAATTGATAGTAGAATTTTAGAATCAAACAAATGTCAAAATAAGAGGCTTTTTAGACCAAATTATGTCAAAATAGGAAGCTTTTTTTGGTGGAAAATATCTATATAGAAAACATTTTTAAGCATAATAATTCCACTTTTGTATGGGAAAGCGGAATAATGAATATTTTATATGAAAAGTGGAATAATGCCACTTAAACGGTTTATGGTATTTTTTACTAGTGATATATAAAATATAAAATTAAATTAGTGTATTAGAGAAGCGAGAGACCGTGGTGATGAAGCGAAAAAAATATGATAAAACAGAAAATAACATCCATATAACTACAAATTTTAATATAAATATAGTTAGATTTATGACCGTATCGAACTTGTTTCTAAATGAATACGTTTAAAAAAATAGAAAATTGTTATTAAACAATAAAAATTAAACAACAATAATTTATACTGCAAACTCGAATAAAAATTTGACAAAAAATGTTTTTCAGTAATAGAGATGTAATTTTTTCAAAATCTATCTTTATACTTAAAAAATGTTTAATATTATATGATCCTTGAATAATTTTAATTTTTAAAAAAAATGAAACCATAATATACTAAGAAACTATATATATTTCTATTTTTAATCGATTTATGAATTGTTTGAAAATATAAGTTAAAAATTGTTGTTACTATAATAAAATCCAAAATTTAATTATATTATTTAAGATCTTTAGTTTCTATTGTTTGATAATTTTTAAATTGTTATTGCGTTTATTAAAATTATTATTAAACTGCGCAAACTTTATTATTTTTTGTTTTGAAAAGAATGTTAAAAATAATATAATACTTTAGAAAATAGTCTAATTTACACAGAAAACGTTAAATAAATGAATTATTCCGTCGCTTAGTAAAATAATTTATTCTTATTTAAATTAAACTCTTAAAACTCTATTAATATGGTAAATATTGTATTTAATTTAAAATCTTCCTAATTATTTTTTAGATTAACATAATTTTTCCGCTATTCTACCGCTAAAAAAATATTTATATAATTCACCATTTTATTTGAATTTTTTTATTTAAAAAAAAAGTTTTTAAATTTTTTATTAAAAAAATATACAATATTTTAAATTATTTAGTTAATAATATTGTTTTTAAAAACTAAGTAGATAAAAAAATTGATAAAATATAAACATTTTTCTCCAACAAAATCCAACGCCCTATTTACGAAGACATACATTATACTCGTTTAAATTGAAGTTTAGATAGGATTATGAATTTAAAAATTTTGAAAAAAATTTGATGAATTTTTAAAAATTGTCATCGTTTATAATAAAACGTAAAGTTAAAGTAAAATTATTCTAGATAATAAAATAAGAAACAGTTATTTGTGTTTATATTTTCAAATAAAACGAATATTATAATTCATTTTGAATCTAATGAAAAAAATTTCATGAAATTTTAAATTTTTAAAAATTACAAATTTTCTTTTTTAAGTTTTGGTTTATAATTGTTCGATAGGTAGTTTTAACACGAATATTTTATTCTAAAGGTGATTTTGGTTTGTTTCTCAAAGAATAAAATATTGTTTTAATCAATGTTTTATAAATGTTGTTAAATTGTTTCATGTTAGGTAAGTCGATCATTTATGAAGTCACTATAATTCAACATCTTTTTTGTTGACATCCGATATTTTATAAAATTATTACTTTAATTGATTATTTTAGAAAAAGAAAAAAATTCCTAAATATATTGTGGAGTTTACAATTAAGATCAATTTTTTAATATAAAAATTAATTTATAAAAGTACATAACTAAAACTATTTATTGTTATTTTGTTAAATATTTTGATTAAAAATTTAAAATTATTTGTTTTAAACAAACATTTGAGTTTTCAAAAATTTAAATAAAATGTTATAACATATTTTTATTCTGTTTTCGTTTTTTATTCATAAATATAACTTATATTTTTAAGAAAACAATAAATATGCAAATATGAGTTTTAAACGTTTTAAAATATAAAACAAGATCGTAACGGTCATAATTAAAGGTGCTATTGGTTATACATTTCTCAAACCATACCAAACCAAACCATTATCTAAAAACTTAAACCATACCAACCCAAACCATAATTTTAAAAT